>PQXK01000491.1:0-10071 GCA_004786245.1 Botrytis hyacinthi | reverse complement strand
ATTTATTTTTCTTATTCTATTGATTAACATACTCTCTTTCAAACGCATTATATAGAAACATGTTTTATTTTTCTCGAAGAAGATTAAATTTAAAATCAGATTATTATGATATTATAAGTAATATATGAATTCTAGATCGAATTATATAACTAGATTAAAATCGAAAATCTTGAAGATAATATACATTTTTATTTCATCTAATAACCCACTTTTACTCATCCTAAAAATTCTAATGTCCTTAGAAATATATTTGTGACCATAGTATAATGTTTTATATATCTCAAAAAGCCCTATAATATATAGTTGTGTAATTAAAATTTAAAGTTAATTCACTCAACCCTAATCCAGAAAGGTGCTGCTCAAAAGCTGTCAAAGTCAAGTTTTCTATCCGGTCCCACTTGCAATACTAGTATATTTCGAAAACGAGACTCCTACTTTTGCGATGCGACGGATAGAAAGTCGGCCTCTCAATTTGTAGAACCCCAATTCTTCTTCTTGCTCTCATGACCTAAAGTGGCATGAATGCTTTACACAAGCCACCGCTTGACGCTTCAATCCAGTCTTCACTTCCCACGCATTGACGACAATACAATAGACCTGTCGGGTCGTATTTGTTTTTGATTTCACGCAGACGATCATAATTTTGTCCAAAGAAGGAAAGTTGCCAACCGGGCTCGTACGCGTTCGCCTAACATTGATTAGTCACACCTGTATATTTAACTCCACAGAATATCCTTAACATACCTCATTTAAATAGGCCCCAGAAGCCGGGTCAAATCGACGAAGTGCATCAAGGCTGTTGTAAGTCATATTATCGATCAGGTTCTTCACATCTGTTTCCGTGATGGAGTCATCCCAGGGCTGTACGACATTAAGGTGGAGAGTAGTGTTACGCCATACTGGATTCAATGCATTGTCAATGGGTTCACTGCTAATGGTCAAAGTGCCGGACATTGTCCGATCGGGGACGCTTCCATTCTACACATAGTAATTAGTTACGATGTCGAAAGGTCCCGTGAGACTAGCAATCATGAGAAGAGTATAATAGTTACGTACCAGTTGTGTCAACCCTGTAGGCCCCACCTCTTGAAGAGTCTTGGCAAACAGATCCCGTTTCAGGGAAGCCTCACGAGAGATGAGCCTGGAGGCAGTGATGCTTGATTGGCGGCCAACATTCTCAACACTTGGGAGCAGCTTCAGAAGAATAGGAAAGCTAGTGATAGGGATAGGCGCGAGCGTGTAGTCAATGGTACCGTTCGAAGCAGCTTCACTGAGAAATTGCTTCAGTGGCGAGATAGCGGTCTGAACTGTGGCGTTGTCCGCATTCCAAGCGAACAATGAGCCACTCAAAGTCTTTGGACTCATACTTACTGTGAAATACCCGTGTACTCCTTTGTCTTGAGCTTGTGGTACAACGCCAAGGTATCCAGCAATAACATCCCACCAAACCTCGGTGGATGTAGCGTTTTTGCCGGTAATGCTCAGAGCCAAAGTTGTGAGGCTAGGCTCAGGATATGCCTTTAAAGTCATGTTAAGAATAACACCGAAAGTGCCACCGCCTCCGCCCCGAATCGCCCAAAATAAATCTGTGTTCTGCTTTTCGTTTGCGGTGAGTATCTCGCCTGTGGGGGTCACCAGGGTTGCTTCAATGATATTATCAGCACCTTGGCCATAGGCACCAGTCATAACGCCGTGCCCTCCTCCAGTGGCCCATCCAACCACACCCACATTCTTTTTTCTCGTTAGCACCGCATGCAAGATTGAAACGTAAAAGGGGACGCACGAGGGAGGACAGTATCAATCATGGGAAAATCAAAAGAATAGAAAGACCAAACATGACTTACCGCATTGGTACCACCGACAGCGAATGCTTTTTGTGCTGATAACGTATTAAACAGCTCTCCATCTTGAACACCAGCGCCAATTGTGACCGCTTTCTGAGCAACTATCCCGGCAGTATTATCGGCAGTAATTCGAAAAGAATCGTTCAAGACAATTCCCTTCAAGTTGTGAGTCCATAGCCTGTGGAGAAGTCAGAAAGAGGGAAGTTTTGAGTTTATCGAACTAGATGACATACGACAAACTTCCGAAAGCGGTACTTCTGCATAGCTATGTCAGTCACATGTATACAGCTGAGCGTGTTGAAGGCTATATCTTACCTTCCAGCACCATTGTGTCCAGTATTCTTGATGTTTAAACGCACGTTATGTTTTCTAGAGAAGTTGAAGGCTGCTTGGACATGGCTGGGCTCGGTCACGTTTATCACATAAGCAGGGTACGCGCCAATGGAGCAACCATCTGCCCCTGCTCTGGTATTGCCACCGATACTGGTACCATTGGGATAAATAGGATTGCAGCTATTGTTTGCCCATATACTCGCGTCGATACTGACAGGATTGGCGGCATGGAAAGCAGACGAAGTCCACGCGGTGAGAATTGAATCGCATTCGCTTGCGTTGTAGTTAGGTTGTGAAGGATAGCAAACCGCAGCTGGTGGTGACGATTGAATAAGATGGCCTGAGATGGACTCGTTCAGCGCTGTCCACTCCGATTGAGAAGGCCAACAAGGCTCAGATGGCAGCTATCATATCAGGTCAGCCACTATTCAGTGTGTCTTTTGAGCAACCACGCCGATCCAATAAGCAAAACCACACTTACACATTTGCAACCACTGTCGGCGATTCCTTGTACAGCGAAGGAAATCAGGGCGACACCGAAGATTGAAGAAGTGCGCATGGTCGATTGGCGATGCTGAGGTGTTATTGTAGAGATTGATTTGGTGTGATGCTCGATGGCCTGAGTATGATCTCTGAGGGGAGCATCCTGCAGTCTTTAATACCAAACTTGACTTGACGTGAGATTGGACGCGAGAGGCTCTCCTTGAACTTGGACTTGTATTGCTTGTACCGTAAGCCGGCAGTGATAGAAATACGTTACTCGGCGTCATCTCAGCGTCCATGCATATGAAGAAGTTAAATTTTCTACCCAAAATTCAAGGTAACGCCGGTGACGCACCAGGAGCTGGATCGTACTATGAGCGTATAAGGTGCGTATTACGTTCTGTATCCGATCATAGGACAAGAACAAGCTTTTTTTGAATAGGGTTTTCCACCGGTGAAGGTGGGGCAATTGATTAAGGGGGAGCTTGATAGATTTCCTCGGGTCTATAAGATTCTTCAATTATTGAGGCTATGCATCCGTACAAAGCTAGCAAGGATTAATAGCAATTTAAACTCGCCCTGGGCTGGAGTGCCGGTACATGCCGGAGCTGTCTGATTCGCTCACCCACTGGATGCAACACCCCTGCTAGCCTTGTACGAGTTTTTCCAATGAACATTGGAATTTCTAGAATGGTAGACCCGATAAATTGGTTGGACGCAGTGACACTTTTCTAGCGGCAGCGTATTACCTTTCTGAATTAAGCATTTCCGTATCGCGACCCCATATCCGGCTAGTTTGCCATCCGATAAACATCAGATGTAGAGCAGATCATCATGTGGGTCCAACGCACCTCGAATCTTCTTTGTCCAGGCCATGATGAGCGCACGGATTATTTGAACGTCATCTGGCCTGGTTCGGGCATGCATTACTCGTTGGTGTCGTCCCTTCTCCCATCCGTAGCATCTCAAATGTCCGCCAATATTCCGACCTGCTATACCTCAGTATTAGTATTTAAGAGTACGAGATGTCCTTCAATCTAACAAAGCATCTTTCTCTCTGCATATACAACACAAGCCGTGTTCAAAACAACACACAGCACCAGAAATGAAGCTTCATATCACCTTCGCCAAATCCTTTGCTTTTGCTTGCTTCTTGTCAGAAGTAGTTATTGCAGGGAATGCTTCCACGACTCTACCCGTGGTAGATCTAGGCTATGAGCTTTACCGCGCAAACAATTTTAACGTAAGATGTCACCTTTTCTACTGTTTACAACAAAGGTCCTAACAGCGATCCGATCATTAGACCCAAGGCGGCTACTACAATTTTTCCAATATTCGATTTGCCGCCCCAGCTGTGGGAAGCTTGCGATTCAAGTCCCCTCAACCACCCTCGACAAACAGGACTGCCATCAATGACGGTAGTGTAGGCAGAATTTGTCCACAGGCATCCGCAGACAATACTAAAACGACAGCTCTGCTTTTTAATTATCTCAACACCCACAATGTTACAACGTCATTAGGGCTAGCAAGCCGAACAGTTGCGGCGAGGGACCCTAGGGAGTCTGAGGATTGCCTGTTCCTAGATGTCTTAGTGCCTCAAGCAGTATTCGAACGCAATAATAGCGGAAGCGCGGTTCTCATCTCCATATATGGCAAGTCGAAGTTTTCCATTCGCTAAGATTTATTTTCATTGGCTAATCTAATGGCGCTGTATAGGTGGAGGCTACTCTGGTGGCGACAAGAGCGGGACCTCTAGTTCCCTGATTCAGCGAAGCCGATTACATGATCCAGAGGGAATTATCCACGTCATTCTTAACTATCGAATCGGCGCCTTTGGATTTCTCGCTGGTCCTTCATTCGAAAAAGATGGTGGCACACCAAACGCCGGTCTTCTAGACCAGCGTATGGCCATCGAATGGGTCCGAGATAATATTCATTTGTTTGGCGGAGATCCTCACCGCATCACTATCACTGGTGAGTCTGCTGGTGGGGGTTCAGTTATCCATCAAGTCACCGCCTATGGAGGTCTTCGTGGACCGGTACCTTTTCAGCGAGCGATTCCACAGTCATCTTATTGGAGGCCTAACTCATCTCCTTACGAACAGGAGGAATTGTTACAACGCTATCTACAACTTTTGAACGTCACTAGTTTGAGCGCAGCTCGCGAGTTGCCAGCTACGCTTCTCATTGCGGCCAACGAGGCTTTGATCCATTCTTCTGGATCGAATCCTTTCGGCCCTACTGTAGATGGTGACTTCGTACCTAGAGATCCTCGACAAGTGCTCTTTAACAGCAATTATAGTCCGTCGGTCGATATTTTGATCGGTCACAATAGCCAGGAAGGTCTTTTCTCCGTTACAGACCTAATTGGCCAAAACGACTCGGCATTTCCATCCGTAATTACTGGTCAGTTTGGAGGTATGGCGCCTTCAGTTCTCGAATTTGTTGTGAATACACTATATCCGCCTGTCTACAACGGATCTCTTTATGCAGACTATGTCCAAAGAGGTGCACTCTTTGTTAGCGATGCTTTTATAGCGTGCACGACTGAGTATTTGGCCAATGCCTACAACAACGCGATATACGGCTACGTTTTTGACGTGGCCCCAGGGATTCACGGACAAGACATTCCATACATGAATTACCTCAAGTCAAATTCTACCAGCGCAAATGCTAGTAGTTCATCAACTTCTAGCTCTCTAATAAATGAGATTCTGAACGTCAACGAGACTATAGCTTTTGCGCTGCAGGATTATGTCACTTCCTTTACAATCAATGGCGTCCCAACTAGTAGCGTCGACGGTTTGACCGAGTTTCCAATGTATGGCAGCAACAGTTCAGTGGTAAATCTGAACCTTGCTAGTATAATTGAGATCAAAGCTCCTACAGATAATAACCGTTGTAAATGGTGGGGCTCAGCATTATACAATTAGTATTTAGAAGTTGAAGATTTCTTCCATGCTGTATGTACTGTCAGGGGACTACAAATTTATATTTGTTGATTGTAGATTAAGTGTATTATTATATTAGGTTGTAGATAGTTAAACTAAGAATACAAAGTGGAAGATTACGCCTGTGAGCTGTATACTAGCTGTACTAGTAGATATGTACGTGATTTTCTAATAATAATAAGTTAATTCAACGACTAATCTTAGGGCTCGTTCGGATCGATTTTTTAATTTATTCTTGGAGGTTATCTTTTATATTATAATAATAATGAATTATTATAATATTAGTGGAAGATCTAGTCAGTTTAGGCTTAGGGACGAATTGTTATAACGGATTAGTAACAGGCTGTAGAATCACCAATGTATAGGCTATAATAGTACTATAAGCCTCGGTGATCTAGCTATAGTATACCGGGGGACACTAGGTATTTAGGAGAGCCTTAGGCATATATATAGTATTAGTTATAGAATACTCTAGAAATATAGGATATAATTCTCAGAACAATAGGTTCTAAGAAAGATAGAATATAGTAAGCAAGAAGGTTTTACTAGGATTAATAATATCCTAGGAAATTAGTTTTAAGATAAAAGAATAAGTTAGAATACTAGAAGTTATAAGATTAATATTTTATAATGAATAGTTTAGGAATGATAGTATTCCAGAAGCGATTAGCTATTCTAGTTATTTAAGTAAAATAAAGATTTATATAAGGGAATGAGTTTTATTATAATATAGAGCTTTGTACTCAAGAATAATCATTGGTTTTATTATTATAGTTATAAGAATTGTAATTAGTTATAATCTTATTGAATTCCTATTTGAAGTTTAGTCTAAACCACCTCGAAAGTGTGACACTTTGCCTTGGAAGAACTGCGAGAGCAGGGTACAACTTATCCTTAGAATCTACAACTATAGAAGCGGGAGCAGAGCGCTCGTAGAGCGCTACTATATACTGTCTATATACACATGATCGTACACGTGTATGCATGCGCACGTGAGCGATTGCAATTGCGATTGAGGCTGATCCGTAATACTACCCCCCCTTTTGAAAAAGCTTACCCTTAAGCTTCACAATTACCTGTTTTATACATCAATCAGTGATTGCAATATAGTATGAATTGTTGTCTGATTGAATGGCAATATAAATAAGCGTGTACACGAGTTTTTTCTTTTTCAAACAAGAAGATATATAGAAATCGGAGAAAACCGTCCTATCGCCTAATAACAACTTAAATCCTTTGAAGTATATAGACCTCTCGAATCTCCTATTACTTTCGAAACTTTTTCAACTACTTACTCTTCTTTCTTCAATCATTAATATTATACCTATAACATCATCAAGAAAATATAATGGAAAAGACAAATTGTTGCCTATACAATTGCAACAGTTGGCATTAGCACAAGCGGTTGTAAGTTTTGTTTACTCCTTCGTTTGCATTTGTTGTACTGATGAGTTTTTTCGTAATGTATGGCATAAAGGGCATCTGTCTCTTTTGCTGCAGAAGAGAAGTGGTGTTCTGAGGAAGAAGAGGACGATAATAAGGATGAAGATAATGAGGAAGATGAAGACAATAATAGAGCTCGGGATTGTATATCTAGTAAATGAATATCTTTTTGTTATTGAAAGAGTTTTAGTTAGCTTATCTGATGTGTTCGGTGTAGATCTCCCAAACGAAATTGCGTATAACAAGGTCAACCTTCAATATGCCTAGTGGATATATTCATTTCATTATTTATCAAGGCAAAACTCAAAGGAGAAATATAATCCACTTGTGAATAATGTTAATGATTATGAAGAAAAGTTTGCTGATAAATTGATTACGGCTGTATATCACTTCAATAATCTCAAGATCAATAAAAAGGAAATAATGGGTGAGGAGGTTATAAAGGCTTTATATTAAAGTCAATCTAGCTATCGATTTGATTCTATTCATTATCAAAATATCAGTTTTGGGAATGCTAAAAAGTTCGAATCTCCAAGTAAGAGGTTACTAAAGAAATTAATATTGTTTCGAAAACAATGTGTTCAGAAGGACAACTAGGTTTATACTGATTGTGTTTGCAGTTACATTTCTGAAAAGAATAATAGCATCTACTATCACATTTCTGGCCAATCTTCTAGTCATACTCGCTATCTGCTTTACTTGAATGGTAAGCATAAGTATGAATGCTTGCCTGCGGGACGAACTCGTGATCTGTTTGTTTAGTATTGATTGGCTATTACTAAGTATAGTAATATAGCAAAAGTAAATTATAACTTTACTAATTTTTAATAAAGTTAATCTTTTTGATCTAGCTTGACTTATAGAAGAATCTAAAATATCGCATTTTGAAAGAAATATTTCCAATCTTTTTCATTTATACATTAATTATTATCTGTGAAATCATAATTATCTTTCCCACTTTCGTAGAAACGAATCCATTCGAGTAAATACATAGGGGATCCTGTCAGAGAAGGATTTTGTAGATAGAAATCATAAAGGAAATGTAAGGCAGTTTTGAAATCAGAAACAGGGTACCAGATTAGATCATTATTGGTGTTTAGTTACAATACTCTATATTTGAGTTATTAGCATATCTTTTTAATAGCTAAAATATATTCTATTTTCCATTCGGTATTATTGGCAATATTGATTGGAGATAGTAGTTTGAGGATTTGTTTGGGAAGTGGATTGTCTTCTACTTTGCGGAGTTTGCTGGGTGGAAATACGGAGTGGATTTTTATAGTGGATGATAGATCCAATCGAAAGGAATCTCTGGTACAACTAATGATCTTGAATCTTCCCTAAATAGAGTAGTTCAGTTTTTTGGAAGGTTGTTGTATCGGAAAGTCTCTCATACTGAGTCATACGTAGTCTCCAACATTGAAATCAGCTGATTGATAATACGAATTGATTGATCGAGATATCTTTTCTTGTGCATACAAGATATTCTCTTTTGTTTGATCGAGTACTAGTTTATTGTGTTTAGTATACTTTCTAGTATCTATTATATTCAAATCATCGATAGGCATGGTGTTGTCGGGTTTCCAATCCCAGGGATTGCGGGGTAGGTAGCTATACAAAGTCTCATACAGGATTTGGCCACCTAATGATTTATATAGAAGCGTGAGCTGAGCATAGTTTATTATTGATAAGAATTCAGACTAATCATTTTGATAATAGTTTATAAAAGATTGTAAGTATTATTGAAAATATTGATTATAGATCTTTATTTAGCCATCAGTTTGCAGGTGATAAACAGTAAACAGCTTGACTTGTATTCCTAAGATATTATTGAATTCCTTTTAGAATTTTGATATAAATTGAGGATCGCAATCAGAAATTATAGTCTCTAGGGCTTCATAATATCTATAAATATAATATAAATACAAATATACTTAATCTTTTAAATCAATTAACTTATGATAGGATATTGAGATTACTTGTTTAGTTAATCGATCGATAATGATAAATATATTATTATAATTGTATTTATTTTTATTAAAACTATAATAATCTATAGTAATGTATTACCATACTTGTATAGGAACGGGGAGCGGATAGAGAAGACTGGGGGTGCAATCTCTTGGGACGGAACTGCGCTTGCATTTGTGACAGTTCCGTACATATTGGTCAATGATATTATTCATATTCTTCTAATAGTATTGCTTGGCTAAGAGAGAGTAGGTCTTCTTTATATCAGAATATGCAGTAGAAATCGAGTTGTGGGCTTCACGAATCAGATATATTCATAGATTATCTATATCCAATATGTAAAATCGATTATTATAAAGTAAGAGTTCTTTTTTGAGTATAAAATACTTATGCGGTTTGGTAATCTAGATATATAAGGCTTTTAAACTCGAATAGAATCTATTTACTTTAATAATGTGATTTACAATATTGAAAAGCAGGATAATTATATATATACTGATGTATATGATTTCTTTTGGATCTTGCTACAAAGATTCATATATAATCTTGATGTTCATTTGGCTATCTTTTATAAACTACTGAAGACGGTTCTTCTTCTTAATATTATTCTATTGGTCTAATTTGTCAATATGGTATATAAGCGTGTTTGCGAGGGGATTATTCTTTTTAGTGTAATATATAATAATAAAGTTATATTCAGTAAGTAGTTCTGCCCAATACGCTTAGTAAGTATTTAGTTGTTTTATGGATATGAAATACTCGAGAATTTTATGGTTAATGTAAACTTTGATTTAGTACAGGAATCCGGTAAGCTCGGCTTTCTAATGATCTAGAGATTTAATAATTGCGAGTATTTCTTTATTATAAACTTTATAGTTTAATTTGACAATAATTATTATCTTAGAGAAATAGACAATTGATAACCATTTATCGTTGTGTTTCTGAAAGAATAACGTGTTTTATCACCGAGTGGATCATATCACCGAGTGGATCACTTTCACCTCAATTTACCACTTTAAACTTATATTATTCAACAACAATTGAAT
>PQXK01000490.1:0-10078 GCA_004786245.1 Botrytis hyacinthi | reverse complement strand
TATATATATATATATATATACGTGGAAACTTTTGTCTCGAGAAGGATCTTTGCTTCAGTATCCATTATAAATACGTGAATAGGTAGGTAGGTATGTGGAGTGAAGTGAAGTGAAGTGAAGTGAGTGAAGTGGAATTTTATATCTGGGTTCTGGGTTCTGGGTTTGAGATATTACTTATTATTCATTAGACGAGAGGAGATGAGAGGGGTAGTGAGGCATTTATGGTTTGGTATTGAGCATTCAATCAATCCAATCCATTGCATTGTATATCAACATAACGTAACATAACGTAACATAGCATAGGTACTCAAAACTACTGCTAAAAAATCTCCGCATTGACTATACGATACTATACTAACAATGCGATACTATACTATACGATCCTTTACGCAAAGCAATACAAGAAAAAAACATCTTCCTTGGGCAACTCCAATCTCTTCCGTTCCTCCCACCCTATTATCCCACCCTGGCCTAACGAAGGGGATGATTATGGAAACAGAACAGATAAATAGGCCCTAGTAGAGGGTATCAAAAAAGGTACTTTGCGTAAAAACAAACAAACAAACAAACAAAAGAAAAGCGTTATTAATTTAGGTCTGGTGTGGTCGTGAGAGAAACCCCCACTCGTCGACTCGTTCATTTACACCCAGTATGGTGGTATCCATTAACTTCTTTCTCTTCGCCCCCTTAACCCTCACATGAGTCCCTGTCGCTAGAGGGCCCAGGCGTGGTTGATTATGCGAGTATTGTAGATAGATTTTGTCTTCGATCGTAGCCGTCAGCAAAACCGTTCATTCATAGTCCCCGTCATCACGCTGTCTCTGGAGGATTTCCATTTTCGTCTCTCTGGGCCTTCGACTTCCCTGGTACATAGTCCTTCTTCAGGTCCTTCACTGCCTGGCTGGGATCTTCAAGACCAGCAACCAGTCTCTCCTTCTTGCTCTTGCGTCCTGAGCCCACCAAATCGTTCAAATCTTCCTCGTCACTACTACTGATCTCATCATCTGAATTCTGCACCATGTTAATTTCATTTCCTTCCTTCTTCTTGCGTTCACGTTGTCCTTGTTTCATCTTGATAAGATGATCGTCGGTGCATTCTTTCGTAACGATGTGAAGACCCGGGAGATTCTCATTGAGGAATTTCTTGAGGAGGGGAAGTAGGGAGCCCTTTGGTCGGTAAGTGCCGCTGTCATTGTCGATCACCAGTTCATAATGGCTGGGGTCTTTGGGGGGTGCATCGTGGGGTGGTCCTCCTGGAAGCTCTTCGATTGGGTGAGTAGATTGGCTGGGATCATCAGCTGATCGACGTGGGTGTTTTAGTCGACGAATGAAGAATTCTCCAGAACACGCTATATAAATATTTACATCGCTGTGCATGGTATGTTTTGACAAAAGGTCAACACCGAACTCCTTGCCTGTTTCGGTAAATCGAAGAAGTCCATCGAGTGAAAGTACATAGGTGAACGTCCTTGCGCCTTCATCAAAGTGTACCATTTTGAGAAATTGCAATGCGGCTTCTTGTGATCGGGCTTTGAATACTCCATATTCTGTACTATTACTAAAATTATACACACGGGCGTGTTGGTGATGAAGAGCTTTATTCAAGACTCGTCCTCGTAGACCTGCTTTTGAGAACATTCCTTTTACGAAAGGCTTAAATTCGACAAAGCGATGGTATAACTCCGCAGGCACTGGACCTTGAAGTTGTATCTGATTTGCTTGGAAACTAACTCGTTAATATTGACATAATTTAAGGTCCGAAGGAGAATTACTTACTCGTATTTCTCAGTCTGTGGCTGGTCTCCCGATGCGCTTCCAGGTGCTTTAGTACCAGCCAATCTTCCGATCATAGGCGAATAATGCTTGAAGAAATATGTTTCCGCGACAGTGTACATTCTGCCATAGGGTTGCTCGGATGGTCCCAGGCATTCCGCGCTGACATATAGCGTTCCATCCATGTGAACATTGCTATCAAACATAGCAGCGCAAGCTCGTACTCCATATGCTCTCTTGCTACCCATTCTCTTTTTGATATCAAATCCTCTCTCTTTGAAACCTTGCCAGCTTGGGCCCAATGACTCCACATGTATTGTAACATTTCCCAATCGATCGTCATGATCTGCCGGGTCTTCATCATACAAACGGCATTTTAGACGGAAGCCACTTCCCGGAATACCGGCTACCGTCCAAGTCTTGTTCCATTCTGGATTTGTATTTTTGTGTATTGTTTGAGTTCGCAAAACGAGATCGGGATCTTCCTTGTGTCGTTTTAATAGCGAGGATGTCAAAGTTGCTGTAAGGAAAGGGTCGGAGGAGCGAGAGTTGAGATCCGAGGCAGGAAGATTCTCAGCTCTGTGAAAGGTAAATCTTACAGTATACCCATCTCGCGCATGGGGAATTGGCGTCGCATCGAAACCACCGGGAGGATTGGCCTTATCTTTTAACTTCTGCTGTTTCGAGGTAACCTTTTCCTTTGCTGATTGCAATTGGCCTTGGTGTTGTTTCTCTGCGTCGCCATTTTGCTGTGTACCATTTTGCGCCGGAGTTACTTGGGCTGCTGGATTCTCTTGCGCTGGGTTTACTTGCGATGGACTCTCTTGCGTTGGATAGTTTGCGCCATTTGACATGTCGCCGAGTGCTTGACGATTGACTTTCTCCGACATCTTTCTTTATTCTCTCCAAGAGAGTTTCAGATATTCTGCAGAGAGAGGGTGTATTATTGCGGAAAGAAGAGTATTATGATTGTAGTGGTGAAATGAGCTGACAGCCAAGCTTTGTATGCCGAGAAAATACGATACGGAAGGAGGGGGGTAAAAAAGACGGGAGATAATTCTAATACCCTCACGGTGACCAATTGAAGGCAGAGAATAAGAAAAGATTATCACGATGAAGCGCCAAAACGGGTTGGAACTAGGCCTTTTAATTAAATTAATTTCGTCGAGACAAGGTGAATGCGTATTATGGGATGGGCGCGAGTCAACAATGGAAAGTTTGACGCACGGGTACCAGCGGTATTTGTGAAGAAATCGGATGGAGGGAGGGCGAGAGGGATATTGTTAATGTTATTTGAGATATTTAAGTCTGAGGAAGAAGGTCAAGAGGTGAGAATGAGTGAGAAGAAGTGACAGTCAATGAGCTTGCACAAGGTGAGTAGATATCGTAGAGTATCGTAGAGTATCGTAAAGTATCGTAGGGTATCGTGCCGGAAGGACTGCTTCAAGCTTTTGCCAAGATGAATAGCATGAGGAAGTTTACTTGGCAAGGTGGAAAAGTTGACGGGATGATGGGAAGAGGGCTGAAGGGGAAGGCCTAGGTAAGTAGTTGTAGTTGTACTTGTACTTGTACTTGTTTATGTGTCGGTACTTGAATATCCTTGAATTTGGATGCATATGGAATGAAAGTAAATCAAAGGACTCAACCTCATCGTGCTAATCTGTATGGTTACCTCCCTAGTATCTACCAACTCCACCACCAACAATTAATAACAAGGTCTCCCGAGGTCTGCTTGGACCCATCTAGGGATCTTCTCTCTTTTTTCAACGGTGAGATCTAATTTTAAGCTTACTTCCCTCGCGCAAGTCTTATGTACAGGTAATCACGGTAATCCAAAAAAAAAACCAAGTTTCCAAGAAATTTATAAAGTAAAGAGGGAAATGTTACTTTATATACGATCCGTAGTATAAATCTCCCACTTCATTGGCGAAGCTGTGAGCCGTGGATTCTGTACAGCCGTCTTGGTGTTTGACTTGAACCCTGGATGAGAAATGTATGAATCTATCATCGAGACACGCTAGACTCGACTGAGATTCTCATTGATAAGATACCTACTCACTGTCTCAGACTCTAAGGTCCTTAATGGATCATGGCGTGCAGGTTTTCATGCAGTAGGATTTGAAAATGTAAAGAATGGCAAACATGGGATCATCGGCTACGTCATAGAGTGCTTGGGGAAGAAAAAGAAAAAAAATGGATTGAGGAAGAAGTTATCGAAAACTGCCGAGAATTGAATCCAATTAAATGAAAGGGTTAATAAGTCTTTCGCAACAACAACAACAACAACAACGACGACGACGACGACAAGGGGGGACTCGTTGATTTGTGACTGTCAATTGGCTTAATGAAAGGAGGCGGGGACGGAGGAGGGAGGAGGGAGGAGGGAGGAGGGGCAGGGAATCATGCAACAGGAATACCGGTAGCTATCATACAAATGAGAGAGATACAGGTAAAATGTCACAATATCCTCCCTTATGGCGGAATCTCACGTGAAGATCCCGCTATCTATGTACGTATACCGCCTACCTAGGTAGGAACATCGTAATTGTGCATCTATCATATCATGAACTGCCCAGGTGTATTTGGGTAGGTAGGTACTTCCTCTACCCTTTCTACCTTTCTACCTTTCTACCTTTCTACCTTTCTACCGTCCATTCCTCTCCAAGCTATCAATTTACCTCAACTTTCTGATCATTACAGACAATCATCCGAATCAATCTTATCGTCGGAAAGATTCGCCTGCCTAGGTCTGCTCTGATACCATATGCCGGAATCACAGGTAGACGGCCATTTCGACCACAATTCTTTAACATATTTCTTCAGTCATTAATCTTCAGAATAAACCATTGTTGCTGAGCAATAGTTTGGGCAGTTCTCATATTCTTCTTATATAGTCAATGCCGATCATGATATCGTGGGGAAACTCCGAGAGTCTCAACTGCTCAGTATATCGAGACGACACTTTCATAGTGCGGCGTTGGTGGGGTTTACTGCGTTGATACCGTTGATATTGCTGTGACAATGGACGCTTATTCAGATACCATTGGGATAAGGATTGTACTAGACATATAGTTGTGTCATTGATCGAGACTGGGGGGCTCAGATTGATCAGCCATCCAATCAATCGTTTCGCTGAGCCAGTAATTCTCGAATTTGAATGAATTCGAAACCCCGCACATGGTAGTTCTTCTTGAACGACCTCTCCATAGGTACCAAATACTGTACTAGAGTGATGCTCCGGTACTTTCTTATTTTTGGCTCGGCACTGCATCATAAAAGATACACTACTTAGTAAGTGTTGGCATCTACTTGAAGACTAGGTGCCACATGTCACTCACCTACATCCCACCACCCCAAACACATTTTCCTCATATATAATATCAAACTGTACATACCAACATTCGCTATCTTCTTGTGCTTATCAATACTTCTCCCTCACTGAACATTAGGATTTCCCAATTCGGTCATCATGCCATTAAAATCCCTTTTCAAAAAGCTGTGTTCCCGCACCTCGGAGTCAATCCATAAAACCCATTCGCGTCAAGCAAGTAAGGAAGATGAAATATACCATTCCGAATCCAATCCCAGCTATCTCAAACTCTTATTGGCTGCATCCGGCAGGCCACTACGACCTATTAGAGCCAGCAGTATTCCTAGAGATGATTGGAGCTTCGCCGACCAAGAAGTGTGGATATTCAGAACTTTAGTCGAGGTGTGCCATCGACCGGACTATAACGCTTACGATATCGTTAAAACATACAGTATGGAAAATGATCGGGAGGATTTATACTTGTTAGATGAAGAGGATTGGTCAAAAATCTTAGGGAGCTGGATAGATGGTGCGACAGTCCATGGTATCTTGAGGAGCATGGAGAGGAGGAGCAAGCCCTGGTTTAGAAATACTGTGTCTAGGATCGAATCCGAATCCGAGCCCGAATCGAAGGTCCAACAATCTGATCACAGTGATAATGCTCGGTCTAAAACAACCAATATAAATTTTTAAGGTTCTCGAGGTTCAAGAACGCGTCTATTGCCAGCTTGCAGTCATTTGGAAACAAGCATGAGGTTTCGTCAGGAACGAATTTACATGCTCTAATGACCCAGATGTTCGCATCTGAAATGTGAGAGCGAAGTTCGAAATGGCTCGAGTTTGACACCCCGTTTGCAAGAACATGAAGGGTGGAATTGCATGGTGTCCTCGTTATGGTTGATCCAAATGATATCGTTTCGTACATGATTACATCGACACTTCTTAGTGACGTATATGACATCCTCTGGACTCTTCAAGCGAAAAGCATTCTACAGAATCCTACTTTTATATCCAATGGAGGAAATCATCTACTCACCATACATATACATTGGAGGAGGGACCCATTGTGTCAAAGAATATCATAGACCCGGTCTCTATTGACGCAAGTCAAGGAGATGAGATTCGTTGTCAGTTGGAAACACTTTGGGGAGATAATCAGTACATTTCGTTCAAGAAATTTGGTCACAGGGTTATGACAGGCGGATTTCAATCTACAGACCTGATATAAGTTCAAGGCTAACAAATTATTCAATCCAACCGATTTAAAGATATCTTTAATAGCATTTTATGCACGTCCAGTTTCTCAATTGCTAAGAAAATATGGGTCCACAAATCCATACACCTGGCCTTGCTAAGTTTCAAATTACTCCCTGGTAATAACAAATTCCATCAACACATCCGTTCCCACGTATGCAGTCTCCTTGGGATCATAGCCGAGCTGCTCCCAAGTTAACAGTCTCGATTCCGTTTTCCATTGCGTTCCAGTTCTCTTCCCAACTTCATCCCACACCTCCTTCCAAGTCTCTGGGGACTGCAGAAGGCACCTGTATTTAGATCCAAGTAACTCCCGTTGCTTGGGCACGCCGGCTTGGTAACCTAGTATCAAACTCCCTGGACGATCTCGAGACAACTTGACTGACAGCGTAGCCCCCTCGATTTGGTTCTCTAAATTCCACTGATGGAAAATCCGGTTCACCAAAATGACATCCATCGTTCCGTGCAATGCCTTCAACTTTTCACGCGGCTGCAACATATCATCTTCAAAAAAAGTCAACTTTAAAAGTTTCCTTGTCACGAAAAAAACTCATAGCCCAAGTCCCAATGATTGACAATGTCCACGGCATGGAGCTGGTCTGTAGGCGCACCATTTAGGTCCTACGCCAATTGACGTAATTCTTGGCCGAGGAAGCATCCAATATCTATGATTGAGTCTCCGCCTTTGAATCGGACAACAATATCTTTATACGCTGGCGACTGAGCGAGAAGATTATCAAGGAAGCGACCCAAACCTCCGCACGGGTATGGACGAATCGCCCATGCCTTTTCACGCTGTACAAGGGTCAGTTTTGGCCCACACAAAACGCATCAGCGATGTTCATGCTCGCCATGTAGAGGTGACGACTCACAATGTTATATATGTGTTGACGAACATCCTCCGGCGAGATCTTGCTATACTTCTCCAGAAGTCTGCGACACTGTCAAGTGCCGTTAGCTTAAGAGTCTTTCATTCTTGATATGAGGTCAACTTACCTCGGGAGTGATTGTGTGATCGATGCTATCGAGCCACCACTTGTGCTCCTTGCTTGGAACAACCCTGCTGATGGGATCGGAAATTTTCTCCTAATCGTCGGCGGCAGAGGGTTTGGGTATTGTGGTAGCCATGGTTCTTGGGTCAAGAATGGTCAAAAGGCTTGGTACTACAAGAGAATAGAGGCTCTCGATACAAATTCCCCATCTCTGGAGATTCAGAGAGGGAAGCCATCCCCTTTATATAGTCCACATAACCTCATTCGTCACATGCTTGACAAGGCTATACGCAGGATATCCCCGATCTATCTAATTCTGGAAGCTGTCCAACGGTTCGTGGTATAATTCGGCGTATAGCGCGGTTGGAAATTTGTGGGATCAAGCCGTGATGCGCCGGAGATTCGCTGGCGTGGGAAAGGGTAGTTGTGTTTAGATGGTATGTCTACCATCGTTTGAAATTCATATTTTCATTCACAATATGATCGAAACCCTTCGCTCCTCTGTCGAGAGTCCCGAGGCGGAGAAACATCGAGTGTATCTCATTCATGCGTACCATGCCATGCATTCATTGTCTCGTGATTTTCACACCCGCTGGAGAAGCCAATGGTATAATCGTCCGTTTGAATAGCGAATGGTCCGTCTTCGCTACAGAGCCTTGGAGACCGGTACTCCCTGGGATTGGGATGTTGCTCACGATTATCATAGTTTCGATTCGCTTCGTTCATATATCATGTGTAATCCGGACTACACGCTTTGGTACATAAGTGGCCATAGAGTCAATGGCTATATGCAGAAGAAGACCTGTCAGGACTGGGATGCTTTGAGAGATTGGACAGAGGAGCATACTCGTAATTACTATGATCAGTATGTCATGGAGCCAAGCACCATTGGGGATAATCTGTGGTACTATTATCACGCTGGAGACGGCTTGCCAGTTGGCAGTCTGTAGAGTACGCATGGGGGATTTGAAAGGTCAATACCACTGTTGGACATGTGATGTGCATAGTCTGGATCTCTTGGGATGGAAGCTTAGAAAGTTTGAATTCAATTATTCTTGTGATGCTTCGTTATCGCAAATGAAGAGTTCGCCACGTCTCTCATCCATACTACGCTTCGAGACTAGCTCGATAGTTCCACCTTCCCTTCTATCGGGATTCTTCTTCTCCCATACAGACAGCTCTATACCGTTGAATCCAATTGGGATATTGTCAGAATCCTTGTCCTGCAGAATTCTCCTAGAACTGACAGCAATGACACTGACATCATTTCACTCATTTACAATAACAGATGTTGTTGTTGCATCCATCATTTCTGAGCCTCGGATACACTCAAAAAACCCATGATTACTGAAGGAGGGTCTTCCATCGCCGGTTGCTGTCCAATCTATCACAGCAACCTTTTCCAAGTCCCACGCAGCGTCTTCCATATCGTTCATAACCTCTTAAATCATGCGATCGTACTCCTCGTCCCCGTCATTTCATCGTACCACTGCCCTTTCTTCCGAACAGTCTCTAGATATCCATTCATTCCAACCTCTCCCTTCCCACCCCCCCATAAGGAATCATGCCCTGTCCCCCATCCACCCTCCTCCACACCATCTCCACCCTCCTCTCACTCTCTCCCTCCCCTTCAACCCTAACCCATCTCCCCTTCCCCTTCATCTTCTCCTTCTTTCCCCGCGTCGACAACTTCATTTTCATAAACTGCACTTCGGTGTTGAGTTTCGCGCAGAGAGACCGCGTGCGTGAGAGGGTACTTGAGGAGTTGGGACAGGGAGGAGAAAAGGTATGAGATGAGAGGCTGTGTGATGAAGTGTATGAGTTTGATGTGGAGAGGGGTCTGTTCCGGGTGAAATTGAAGCTGCGGTGGGTGGAGCTGGTGGTGGAAGAATAAGTCGAGGAGGTCTGTGTAGAGGTTGCGGTTGAGGGACGGAGGAGAGGTGTATCCATTTCCATGTTTATTGTGGATTACTTTGAGATTTTTGGGTGATCTGTGATTTGAAAATAGGGAAAAGGAAGATAGACGAAGAACTGTATCAAGTCGTAGAATTTAGAATTTAGAAAAGAGGAAATATAGAAATGTTGATGCACCAGGCGATCAATGTAGAATTCAAGATGTTCGGATTATTGCACTCTGCCAGAAAAGCTAGGGACTGAAATGTATATCATTGAAATACACATCATCTCCACAGAAACCTCCTCTTTCTTATATACACTTCCATTGCCTCTCCCGCGTCTACACGTTACCAAAAATAAACACATATGATAGAAGCCCTACCTATTTATTACTCAATGAGTTTTCCGGTCCAGAGTCAACAAACCCATTCGATGCGCTCCCACAGATTCGACTTCAAACCTGCGGCTGTGAACTGTAAATGGTTTTGCATCGAACAGGACAATTATCTATAGATATATCAAGATGATTGGCATTGGGAGATTTGAAGTCAGACGTTGGGGCGGTCGTGGTACCAGTGTGCTGGGAAAACATTTTGAAACGGGAAAATTATAGGCTGTGGATTCTTCCAGGGGGCTTTTGGGCGCTTGATGGGGTTTGACATCTTTCAGGGGTGGGTGGGGGATTGATTGACTTTGAGTGGCTTATTCAATGAGATTGTTTGGAGAGAGATGAATGATAATAATCATAATCATAACGATGATAATAGTAGTAATAATAATAATAATAATAATAATAATAATAATAGCAATAATAATGATAATGATAATAATAATGATAATAAGAGTATCTCTC
>PQXK01000489.1:0-10096 GCA_004786245.1 Botrytis hyacinthi | reverse complement strand
GGGGCAGTTGCAATCAATTTTGTTTAATGGCTATGATCTAGATCGATCGCGAAAGGGTCGTATTTCGAAGAAAAAGTTTCCTCCGAAATTTGTTGTGTGGTGGGCGGCTAGGGATATTGTATATACTTCTATTACTTATCTCCTGCTTGTAATATTAGTATTATTTAACTCACTTTATATTGAGTAACCTAAACTTACAATTAGTTCTAGGGTCTTATATTATTAGTTTTTGTATAATATAGTTTATATATAGTAATAAAAGGAGGGGGAATAGCTTTAAAAAAAAAAGATGCAATTCTGATTAGCAATGTGAAAGTAGGAGATTAGAGAATTTCCGAAAAAACTAAGCATAATCGCTTAAAGTAATTAGTAATTACTAGAAAGTTTGCAAAGTCTATTAGGATTTTCAAAAGAAGAAAAAGATAATTGATTGCGTTCTTTATATCTCGCGGAATTAAGCTGGATTTGTTTAGTTAGTTTTCGAATTGAGTATAAAAGTGTTAATAAAGTATTAGATACTCAGGCTTTTTACTATATCCATAGGAGTATTTTGGAGTAGTATTATTATATTGAAAATATTAGTAATAGGATGCAAAATCCCTATGTCTGGTTTTGAGCATTATTAATTGCTAAAGAATAGAATAGGAAAGGGCAAATTCTTCAGATTCTTTGATTTGATAGTTGAAATACTAATAGTAGTATTAACTAATAAAGATAATTTCATTTCGCTTTTACTATTTCTACTCTATCTCTTATCTAAGGGTTCTGGCTATTGAGCTTATCCTATTAATAATAAAAAGCAATGAGTTATTGTTTTTAATACAACTATTATAAATACTCAAATTAGCAAACTAATTAGCCTTCTTGTTTCTAAGGATTCTAATATATCCAGACAATTATCGAATTGCTATTTATCTATTCCTTATAATCTCATAATAATGCAGAAATACTTATTAAAATGAATTGGAGATATTATCCCTAATATATCAAATAACTGAAATACTATTAATATATATAATAATCTATTCAGTTGACTTTAATCAAATAATATATTTTAGATCTTTTAGCATATCTATTATTTCGATATTGAAAATATACAAAAGCGAATTGATTGCCCTATAACCAGATATTACTAGAAATTATTCCTAATAGATTATATAGCTATAATCGATTATCTTTTGCTTTTGGTAATATTATTCGGTACTATTCGAGAAGATTATAATATATCTATTAGACAGGCAATTCTATTATTGTATAAATTCAAGCATGGCTGTTTCTTTCTTTATACCCTTTATAAGATTAATATAGCTCTTTATAGAGAAATGCAATAAGAAGAGTATTAATCTCAATGCTTTTAGAATCAATCCAATTAATTTATAAAGGTTAGTATTGTTTATTTTGTATTGAGATGCTTATACTAAATGAATCGCTAATAAATGATTTTCATTCATTTTATGAAATCAGAATGTAAATCTTATTCATATTTATTCGAATATTAGTTCATTAAGCAATAATTCGGAGTCTCTTAAGATTATAATAATTGGGGTTGTATATTAAGTAAATAGAACTCCTTTTACTATTAGAACAATTGCTTAATTAATCTTGATAATATAATTATTCAGCTTTATACTTATTGTTGTATTACAAGCAATTCCCCCCATCCAATTTGGCTTTATTCAGTCTATATACTATACCTCAAATCTATAAAAGACAGAGAATAGAATATAGATAATCATTACCTTATATAACGCTACAGTTAGTAGATTGTAGCATATCTATACAAATCCTTTAATATACTTTACAACCTTGTGGGTTTTCGCTTTGCATTTTGCTATATGTCTTTTAAAGGAAAGCTTTTAATCAAATCAGATATTCAGTTAGTATAGAGCAGATTAGACAGCTTTGTTGTTTATCTCACTGATAGAGTAAATTGTTATCTTGTTGTTCACTTTCAAATACAGGGTGTATACCTCTTTCCTCCTGGAGAGATATATCATCTCTAGCTTTTCCGGTGTAAATACTATGCGGTTTCGTTCTCCACTAAGAGATAGAGTATTCAAAAACACTTTTCTCCTTTTCTGCTAAGCGAATCACTAATTTAAATAAAGAATCCAGTATTCCTATTAATTCATTAACCTACCCAGCAAATATATTCACTAAACTTGGAAAATAAGGAACTCTATTCTTTATAATCCCCTAAAAAACTGAAAGGCCTTTATTACTGATTATATAATTAAAGAACTTAATAATAAATAAGATGAGATTTGGGATTATAATTATCTATATTTTATAATCGAAGCCACTTTTCAGATTAATATTAATAATGATATTAATAAAAGGGATATTAGAGAAAATCAAATCAATTATATAACCTGCTTTATAAATAGGGACTCCTGGGGTCCCAATAAAATCTATCTTACTCAAAAGGAACCATTTTACAAGGAAAGTTCCTTAGTTGGCTAAGATTATACTAAACTCCAATCATTCCATTCGATACATCAGCGAGCTTAGATCGTACTAAGCCGCACCTTCCGACTACGTAAGCTCTAGTATCAGTATAGCTACAGTCGTTGCCAACAGTGTGAGCGCTATAGCGATTACTTCTATAAGGGTGCCGATCGCAATCAATCCCTAATTCACTTGCAATCGATTACTATTCTTACCCTTATCATTCAATTACAATAGTATAAGCGCCTATAATATAAAAGCTACAAGAGCCATTACATCAAGATCACAGATAATAAGAGAATCCTCTATTGCAGTATAATTTAATACTCTCAATAAGTAAATATAACTCAAATGTAAGGTCTATAAAGTATTTGAAACAATGCTATATCAATTCGAAACTAATAGTATATCTAAGAAAGCAGTTTTTAATAAAGAAATATATAATATAACAATAAATAATATCAAAACTAAATTATTACAAAGTATAATACAATCTATAACTGGAAATAAGAATAATAATAATCCAAATCGTATTTATACGAATATTACAAAGATCTCGAAAAACTCAAGTATATCTACAAATACAAATGTATATATATAAGAGCAGACTAACAAATGGAAATCAGTCAAACCCCGGAAAACCAGAGTGAATATCCATTTATTAGCAGTAGGAATTACTATACTAATAGTAAGTTGCCCAAGCGTCTATATATTAAGAAAAACAATCAATAAAGCTATTCCTAATCTAAAAGATACTAATATAGTGACTATTACCCCTATAGCCATTAATTAAGCAATACATACTGCTAGTAGCGCTATACACAATAAACTTCTCGAAGCTGAGAATACAGAAAAGATCAAGAAGATCCTAAACTATAATAGTCTAGAATGACCTATAATCTGATATCGCTATATGCTAGAGGGGATTCTAATTATTCTTTATAGCCTAAATAGAGATAGAATACTTATCATTAAGAAAATAATAGCTAAGGAAATATCAATATAAACAGGCACTCCCCCAATTGACTATCGAATTACTATTCGAACAACTAATTTCTATAAGCAGATCTGAATTATCAGCCTACCAAGAGAAATCTCCTTCTTTAGGCTTTTTGATAGCTTTAAACAAGCTTGATATATTAAATTAAAGCAGTGCATCACTCACTATAATTCAGGGTACCAGGATTTCTGTAATCCAATAATATATAAGAGCGCTTTAAGATACAACAATTGCGGTGTTCTATAAACAAATTATAATAGCCCATTTGAATTTGAGTATAAGGTCAAGACTGAATACGCAAACTGTATAGAACTGTTTCAGGCTGGGCATAACAGCTATTCCGCAATACTATACTGAGTTAATGAGAAAGTTGTATATCTCATAAAATCCGAAGTTTATGAGATTAAGAAATATAATCGAAAAACTCGTTTGATTGTTGAAGTACTAGCTAACAAAATATCTGCCTCAATTATAATACCTCCTTAAAGCATTGCAGTAGAGATCCCCTCTCTGATTCGCGAAAAACACATTATTATATACGAAAATCTGAGCAGCTCTTAATATACCCCTTAGAACACCTTTTTGACTAGCAGTTTACTCAAGAATCCCTATTGTCTTAAAAGAAAGCGTTTAAATAAGGGCAATCTAAATGAGAAAATGCTTTTCAATACTGTGCTAACGTAATATATTAGTATAAATATTGATATTAATCTAAATGAATAGCTATTTCTCTCAATATTATAATATTAGTTGCTAGACAGTTGTAGTCCGATTTATATAAATCGGCTAGGCGAATGTATAGAAGAAGATAGGAGTGCATATTGTAATACTATAAATGACATACAAATATAACTTGGAGGTTTTATGCATATAGGAACCCTCTATATACCCTGAAACTCGAACTCAGAACCATCCGGAATACAATCTCTTTATACCGATAAATAGCTGGAACAGCCCAAATAGCTCTAAAAAAGAAAGGGAAAGATTAAGAATAATAATATATATACACAAAAGCAAACCGCTATATACTCAACAAAAACATATTTAATTATATCGAGATCTTCTCTAAATAAAAGTGAATGATATATAGATTATTAATATATACCAATAGCTAGATATCAGGAAAATAATGAATCTAGCAGTCTCTATAACTTTCCTCAATTATACAATAGTAGACGGCGATTTCAATATCAAGTATGATTTATTCGAATTTGATATAGTCTTGGCTGACTAAGGAACTCTTCTTATAGAATAATCTTTTTCAAATAGAATGAACTTTATCGGAACTTTAGGAGTTCCTATTTATAAAGTAAATTATATAATTGATCTGATCTTCTCTAATATCCCTTTTACTAGTATTATTATTAATACTAATCTAAAAAGCGATTTCGATTATAAAATATAGATAATTACAATTCCGAACCTTATCTTATTTATTATTAAGTCCTTTAGTTGTATAATCAGTAATAAAGGCCTTTCAGTTTTTCAGAAGATTATAAAGAATAGAGTTTCCTATTTTCCAAATTTAGTGAATATATCTATTGAGTAGGTTAATGAATTAATAGAAATACTGGATTCTTTATTTGAATCAGTAATTCGCTTAATAGAAAGGGAGAAAGCGCCTTCGAACGCTTTGTTCCTTAATGGACAATTGAATATAGAACAATATATCAAAACTATAGAATATCTAGAACTAAAGGCATTGATTAGGCAGAACATTGATGGAAGGTATTGATAATTATAATTAAAAAAGCGAAATACTAGTATTAGTATAAAATCATTAATAAGATAAATTGCAATAAAGATCTATATAAAATAATTAACTGATATAAATATACTACTAACCTTAGAATACCGCTTTTAGTTATTAATAACATAGTAATCGAAAACATTATAGAAAAGGTTTAGATTCTTTAAAAGGAGGTTCTCAAGCGTTTCAATAGTAATAACAATCTCACAACAAACCTACTCCGGCTAGACCGTATATTTAATGAATTCTTATAGTATATAGAGATATTCTTTAAAGAAATGGAAAAGAGTATTATAGAAGTCTCGAGCACCTTATTAGGGCTTGATTAGATTATTATTTGCCTTCTAAAGGCTTACTAGGACTCTATTGAATTAGTAATTACTGAAATCTTCAACCAATATCTATAATTAAGCTACTTTTCAGATAAATGGAGATATATAAAGATAGTAATAATTCTAAAGATTAGAAAGAAAAACAAATCATTAGTATAATCCTGGTAATCGATAATATTATTCTTATATATCTCGAAGAATCTGGAATGTATAATTGCTCGATGTATTTTATAGACTGCTATAATAATAGGTATATTCAGCTCTTAATATAAAGGGGCGCTTTTTAAGTAAATAGTAATAAATCTAGTCACTTTATTTATATATAATATTGAAGAAGTCTTTACCTGTAAGCAAGAAGTCACAATAATAATACTAGATGTACAAGGTGTGTTCGATATACTTTTGCCAAACAAACTATTAGAATGTATATACCAATAAGAATAATCCCGCTTTTTTCTACAATTAGTCTAAGCCTTTCTAAGCAATCACTTAATAAGAATTCGGCTAGAAAATATAATTATTGAGTATAGCCATATCAAGTGCAGCACTCTGCAGGGCTCCCTACTCTCGTTCGTACTATACATTCTATACCTTATCAAGCTTCTGAATCAAGATACTAAGTTATGCTTCGGATATGCTGACGATATTTGTATTTATTATATATCTAAAAACATACACAAGAATATTGATTTCCTTAAATATGATTTTCATTAGATCTTCCAATGGGATAAATAAAACCGCATAGTATTTATATTAAAAAAGCTAGAGATAATATATCTTTTTAAAAGAAAAAAAGTATATACTTTGTATTTGAAAATAAACAATAAGATAACAATCTACCCTATTAGTGAGATAGACAATAAAGCTGCTCAATCTATTCTATACTAACTAAGTATTTGATTTGATTGGAAGCTTTCCTTTAAAAGATATATAGCAAAACGCAAAGCGAAAGCCTATAAGATTACAAGATATATCAAAAGGCTTGTATAGATATACTATAGTTTATTAGCTGTAATATTGTGTAAAACAGTGATTATCTATATTCTATTCTTTGCTCTTTATGGATCCAAGGTATGGTATACAGACCAAACAAAGCCAAATTGGATAGGGAGAGTTGCTCATAGTATAATAATAAGTACAAGGCTGGGCAGTTATATTATCAAGATTAATTAAGCAATTATTCTAATAGTAAAAGGAATTCTATTTGTTTAATATACAACTCTGATCATTACGATTCTGAGAGACTTTGGATTATTACCTAGCGAGTTAATACTCGAACAAGTACGAATGAGATTCGTATTTCAATTTTGTAAAGTGAACGAAAACCATTCATTAGTAATTCATTTAGTATAGACACCTCAATACAAGATAAATAACATCAATCTTTATAGACTAATCGAATTGATTCTGAAAGTACTAAGATTAATACTTTCCTTACCGTACTTCTTTATAAGGAGCTGTACTAACCTCATAAAAAGTATAAAGAAAGAAGTAGTCGCGTTTGAATTTATATAATAATGGAATTGCCTGCTTAATAAACATATTACAATCTTCTCAAATAGCATCAAACAATATTACCGAAGGCAAAAGATAATTGGCTATAGCTATGTGATCTATTAGGGACAATTTTCAGTAGTATTCGGCTATAGAATAATCAATCCGCTCTTATATATTTTCGATATTGAGATAATAGATACACTAAAAGATCTGGAATATACTGTCTAACTAAAGCTAGCTAGGCAGATTACTATATACATTGATAGTACCTCAGTTATCTAGTATATCAGGGGTAATACCTCTAACTCATCCTAATAAACGTTTCTACACTATTATGAGATTATAAGAAACAAATAAGTAACAATTCAATAATTACCTGGATATATTGGAATTCTTGGAAACGAGAAGGCTAATTGGCTTGTTAATCTGAGTGTTTATAGTGGTTGTATTGAAAACAACAATTTATTACTTTTTACTATCAATGGGATAAACTTAATAGTCAGAACCCTTAGATGAGGAACAGAGTAGAAATAATAAAAGCAAAATGAAATTATTCTTGTTGACTAATATTACTATTAGTATCTCAGCTATTAAGTTAAAGAATCTAAGAAACTTATTCTTCTCTACTTTATACTTTAATAATTAATAGTGTTTAGAATCGAATATAGGGACTTTATATTCTATTACTAATACTTTTAATATAATAATACTACCCCAGAATGCTTCTGTGGATATAGCAAAGAGCCTAAGTATCTAGTGCTCTACCAATACTCTTATATTCAATTCGAAAACTGGCTGAACAAATCCGGCTCAATTTTGTAAGATATAAAGAATACAATTGATTATCTCACTCTTTTCTTAAAGATTCCAATAGACTTTGCAAATTTCCTAGTAATTATTAATTACTTCAAGCGATTATATTTAGTTTCTTTGGAGATTCTCTAATCTTTTATTTTTATATTGTTAATTAGGGTTATACTCCCCTCTAGAGCCACTTTTTTCTTTTTACCGCTATATATAAACTGTATTATACAAAAACTAACAATATAAGGCCCTAGAGCCAGCTATAAGTCTGAACTACTTAGTATAAAGTGGGTTAAACAGTATTGATATTGCAAGTAGGAGATAAGTGACAGGAGTGTATATAGTGCCCCTAACTACTTTTCTCCCGATCTGTATTATAATTATAGAAGAATGGAACGCATGGCTATATCAGCACCTTCGCTAGCATAGTCCATTTCTAGTACCCCTTGGGAGGTCGTGGCGAGCCCCTGCGGCTTGCCCCCTGGATGTAAATTAAAATAAATAAATAAATAAATAAATAAATTATACTAAACTCGAATAAATTATGCTTAGTATTAAAATCGCTGCTTACTATTATACAATCAAAAAAAGTCATAAAGACTATTAAATCCATTATCTCTTTAGTATCTAATTATCAATATATATTAATAATCTATATACTATTTACTTTTATTCAAAAAAGATTTCAATATGATTAAATGCGTTTTTATTGAGTATATAGTTGCTTGCTTTTATATATGTATATTATTATTCTTAATCTCTCTCTTTCTTTTTCAGGACTATCTGGGCTATTCTAGCTATTTATTGGTATAAAGAGATTATACTCCGAATAATTCTAAATTCGAATTCTAGGGTATATAAAGGGTTTCTATATGTATAGGATCTCCAAGTCTTATTTATATACTATTTGTAATATTACAATATATACTCCTATCTTCTTCTATATATTTGCCTAATTGATTCATATAAATCAAACTGCGGCTATCTAACGATTAATGCCGTAATACCGAAAGGAATGGCTATTCATTTAGATTAATATCGATATTCATATTGGTATATTATGTTAGTATAGTATTAAAGAGTATTTTCTCATTTAGACTATTCTTATTTAAGTGCTTCCTTTTAGGACAGCAGGGGTCCTTGAGTGAACTACTAATTGAGAAGGTATTCTGAAAGGTATATTAAAAGCTGTTCAGATTTTTATATACAATAATATATTCCCTACAAATTAGAGAAGGAATCTTTACTGTAATATTTTGAAGGGATATTATAATCAAAATAGATATTTTGTTGATTAGTACTTTAATAATTAGATGAGTTTTTTGACTATATTTCTTAATCTTATGGACTTCGGATTTTGTAAGACATACGACTTTTTTATTGATTTAATATAGTATTATGAGATAGTTATTATACCCAGCCTAGAATGATTCTATATAGTTTGTATATTTAATCTTGGCCTTATATTCAAACCTAATCGAATCATTATGGTTTATTTATAAAATGCTGTAATTATTATATTTTGGGATGCTTTTATATATTATTAGATTACAGAAACTCTGATATTCTGGATTATAATAAATAATATATTGCTTTAGCTTAATATATTAAGCTTGTTTAAAGCTATTAAAGAGTTTAAAGGGAGAGACTTCTTTTGATATTCTTATAATCCAGATTTACTTATAGAAATCGACTATTCGAATAATAATTTGATAATCAATTGAGGGAGTATCTATTTATATTAATACTTTCTCAGCTATTATTTTCTTAATAACAAATATTCTATTTTCATTTAGATTATAAAGAGAAATTGGGATTCCTTTTAGTATATAATAATATTAGATTATAGGTTATTCTAGATTATTATAATTCAGAATCTTTTTGATCTTTTCTACATTCTCGATTTCAAGAAGTTTATTACATATAATACTATTGACAGCATATACTGCTTAACCAATGATTATGAGAATAATAATCGCTATATCAATATCTTTCAGACTAGGGATAGCTTTATTAATCGCCTTTTTTAATATGTAGATATTTGAACAGCTTATTATTAATACAGTAATTCCTGCTACTAATAAACAGATATCTACTTTGGTTTTCCGAGGTTTAATTAATCTCTATTTGTTAGCCTGCCCTTATATATATATATTTATGTTTATAAATATACTCGAGTTTTTCGGGATCTTTATAATATTCGTATAAGTACAATTTGGATTATTGCTGTTTTTGTTTTTAGCTATAGATTGTATTATACTTTAT
>PQXK01000488.1:0-10098 GCA_004786245.1 Botrytis hyacinthi | reverse complement strand
TTTTTAATAATAGAATAGTAGAATAGTAGAATAGTAGAATAGTAGTTTCTTATTTAGTTTCTTATTTAATTTCTTTCTATAAACTCTTATATAGATTCTAATTTAGATTCTAATTCAGATTCTAATATTGAAAAACGTCTAAGGTAATTGTGCCTCAGGCATCCTAACCCCTGCTTACTAATACACCTCTGAATGCACTTCCTTTTGATTCAATTCATACAATCTATTAATTCTACTATTATTATAGAGCATATCCTCAACTACCTATCTAATACATCAGCGAGCTTAGATCATACTAAACCACATCTTCCGATTATATAAGCTCTAATATCAAATATAACTATAATTATTATCAACGGCGTAAACACTATAACAACTATTCCTATAAAAACACTAATTACAATCAATCCCTGGTTTACTCACAATCAATTACTATCCTCACCCTTACCATTCAACTATAATAGTATAAGTGCTTATAGTACAGAAACTATAAGAGCTATTATATTAAGACTACGAATAATGAGAGGATTCTTTATCGCGGTACAACTTAATATTCTCAATAAGCAAGTGTGATTCAAATGTAAGGTCTATAAAGTGTTTGAAACAATACTGTAAAAGAGTAGAAGATGGTAGGATCATAAAGTAATCCTTCGCATATACCACAGAAGAGTCACTATAACATAGCGCCTCCAGCGAAGGAGAGGAGGACAAGGCTTTACATAGCGTCTTACAAAGTATACTGAAATAGTGGGTTAGAACTGACTGCTTTTTCTAAATTATATAAAAAAGAATTATAAATACTAGCTATAAGATTGGACTATATGATCAGTACAAGGTTTCGCTTACATTCCTTTTTATATAGAAGATTTAATTATCCCAATTAATATACAACGAAAAGAAAAACTAATCAACAAATAAGAAGGAAAAGAAAAAGAAGTAAAGGAGAGTAAAGGTAAACAAGCTTCAACTTTGTTTATACTAAATCCAACAATCAATAGGTTAATCGAATTAGTTAGCGTATATAACTTTACCAAAATTTAGTAAAGTTATATTATTACAACAATATGATTAGGGCTATATAAAAGAGTGGTGATATGTTTTTTTATTTCTATAAGTAGGAGTTAGAGGATTATAAGTTTTCTTGAATTTTTTCGAACTTTTGAGTACTCTTTCTTTTTGCTTTATTTGTTCCGGTTCCTCTTTTTCTAATGGTATTGTTATACGCTTCGATCTTTTATTCTGTAGAGTGCCCGATAATGCTCCTTATTCTTATCTATGGTCAGGATCATTACTATTATTATTACTAAAAGGAATGAATTCAATCTCCTCATTATCATTAGATATGAAATATCTATTATCTTACTTATTCCCGGGATTGTTTCTAATATATTCAAAGTAGGATCTATCTTTATAATTTCTTTCTACAACCTTGGTATTATCAAATGCCTATAAGAGAAAAGGCTTGGTAACTTTTGCATAGAGATTGTATTAATTATTGAATTCATTATTATCCATTGAGAAAAGCCTAGTAGCTTCTTGGAGAATCAATAAATCATTTCAAGAAAGTTTATTAACAAAAGCTTATTTAATAGGATTTTACGTAGTCAAATGATATTTAATTGAAAATCCAGAAATTTCGTATTAGTTGTTATTAGTAATATACTTATTAAAGATGGATTTCAAGTTATGGTGTACATTCCTTACTTCCTGATACTTTATTCTATTTATAAGAATTGGAGTCAAAAAGCTGTTAGAAAGCCTCTTTATTATAGTATATAAAACAATAGAGATTATAAAAGATATCTTATTTTAATTAGATACACTAGTTCTGAATATTACAGAATTATCTGCAATAATAAGCGTTCAAATTCGATTACTTTTTCTTATAAAATAATCTGATCTAATTAGATAAGTATACTCTATATACTTCTTTTTCGAGGTAATATCTTAAAAATACTCCTTTTTAAAAAATTTATTAAATACTTTAAAGGTAGATGTAGCAAGATTGCGTTAAGTCGTTTTTTGTTCAAATCCCAGCTTTACTTTTCTATATTCTATTTCGTATTTCGACTTTTTAGGTATAGAGTGAATAATATATATAATAAGATTATTTGTATATGAGAAATCACTTTTTGTATATAATTCTCTCTTGTTTTTATGGATGAATGTATATTCAAATATTTCGTTTATCTGAATAATGATAGTTGGAAAAGGGATAGAGATAAGTCGGAATTCCTAATCCATATGCTACAAAGTAATGTTATGCTAGAGTTTCAGATCTCATCTGAAAACTTGTTATATAAGGGAATAATAATAATAATAAGCAAATCTAAGACTTATCTTTTTATAGTGATTGTAATAATAGTATATTCTTATAGATTAGTGGATTAAGGATATATAGATTTTTCTAGTAAAATAAAGATATCTATTAATAGAACTTACAGGTTTATATACACCAAGCCGATGGATGTTAGTTAGCTCAACAATAGGGATTTGAATAATCCTAGATACAACAGTACTATGCATAATAGATTTGAATTTCAAAATTCCAAGAAGTTTTGTCTTTCTTTTATCACTAGTTATCATGCTTTCTTTGAATTAATAAAAATATTTGTTATAAATATAGATATTATTAATTCAATCCTGATACTTATATACAAATTAAAATCGCTTGAGTAGGATGTTTCAATTGATATATATAGCTTTGAAACCAAGAACATTAACAAACTAATAAAGGTAATAGCTATAAAGTTCTTTGGGCATCTTCTCAACCAATATTACTATAATTAGCCAACCGATTTGTTTAGTAATGTATTTCTCCCTTAGTAGGTGAAACCAGTCTCTCGATTTCAGTGTTTCTTCACCGCACTTGCACACTTTAGATTGATTGGCGTCATCATCCTCTTCGATTTTATTATCCGAGACAGGCAAGTATTCCCCTTCCCTTTTTACAAACTTCTTAAAGCAGGAATCCAAATAGGTTTTATTAATAAAAATTCCATTTATCTCTTTCAAGATATAAATACCTTTTTCTGGATTAACAATTATTACTCGGTACAGACCAAGCTATCGATATGTAAGCTTCCTTTCACGTAATATATCAATTTTTGATTATAAATTATATTAAAGTATAATATCTTTAGAATTGATATTTTTGTTTGTTGTATTGTTATTCTTATCAAAACGCGTTTTTCCATCCAAACAATAGCATTTTTTGCAAAATACAGCTTTCTCTATATCAATATTACGTATTTCTAATTGGTGGAGACGCAATACTAACAATTCCGCTCGAATTGTTACAGATTCCCAATCAAGGATTCTTCAGATATAGAATCTTGTTTTTATAGGTAGTATCAGATGGTGTTTATAGATTATATAAAATGGGGTAAGGTTAATTGATCAATATGTTATAACCCTGTTAGTAAACAATATTGCATCGAGATATTTTAGTTAATCTCCTTTTCCATTTATTATTTTGGATAATTCATTAGTAATAGGTCTGTAATCTTGTTTAATTTGGTTGTTTGCTTTAAAATTGTATACAGAAATTTGTATGTACTAAACTCTATACTTTTTCAAGAAATATACTATATATGCTTTGTTTTCCAAGTTATTATTTATCGAAATTTTATTAAAAACTAAATGACGATAAACAATACTTTAAATAAAAGTGGCTACTGTTTGTGAAATAATATTTCGAAATGCTTTTCCTTTTATCTAATCTGATAGATTATCTCTAAGAAGTATAAGATATTTGTAATTATTATCTGAAGGCATATATATAATATTCAAGCTGCATTTCTATCAGTAAATGCTTATTCATGTTGGATATAAAGATTTTTTTTGAAGATTTGATTGTTAAAATTGATAGTTTGAATAAAAATTTACAAATTTCTTAATAGTATTATATATCCCTATTCAATAATATAATCGGAATACCTTGTTAAAAGTACTTTCTATATCTTTATAGCTATATATCTCATATAGATTGTTGATAAAAATAACTTGCTCCTTTTGATTATTGATTATCTTTTTTAGAGATAGATTTTTTATACTGATTTTGAAAAAACAATCATTGTATATACAAAAGTCGAGAGCTCTTTTCTTGAAATTTCTAAAGATTTCTCTTATTATACCTTCGGACTTTTGTAGAGTTATTAGATATCTAGCTATCTCTTAGCTCTTTTCATTGTATGTTAGCTTTAATATATAACTTTACTTAATTTTAGTAAAGTTATATAAAACAAGGATATTTTGTATATTATTGAGCTGGTTAATAATCTATTTGTTAATATCATTTTCCCGAGCTTTTTTTTATCAAAGTTCAATTAGGGTATTTGATCTTTGGAACAGTTCATTAGCTGTAATATGAGTTGTTTCTTTTATATATCGAACTTCAAAATCAAAAAGTCGGATTCACATAATCCATCTCGTTACCAAGACTTCTAGGAGATTTGTAGCTACTCTATTTAATTGGGTAATAAGAACTTTAACATCAATTTCAAGAATAAAATAAATTCTGTATAAATTGTATTTATATTTTCGAAGAACTTTGAGCATTCTTCTATATTCTCTTTTTGTAGTATTATAGTTCTTTTTAATATTGTTTTATAAGCCACTTTCAAATCTAGCTACCATACGCTTATCATTGAGTTCTTAACCTAAAATAGTACCCTAGCTATTAAGGCTAGTATTTATTTTTAAAATAATCAATCCAATTATAAGCGAATCTTTATAGTTGAGAGGTATTAAAGTAGATGGTTTGGTTAATTTAGCTTTTAATAAGTTTATAGCTCTTATTTGTTCCCTTATTCAAATAAATTCCTAATCTTTCTTCAACAAACAATATAATGGTTTAGCTTTTTACACGAACTTTTCAATCCAAATGCGATAGTACACACATACTCCTAAAAACATTCGGATTTCTATAGTATTTTTAGATTTAGACTAGTTTATGATCCGAGTGATCTTTACTTATTATAGTGTTTGCTCTTTAGATTCAATTATATAGCCCACAATTTCCATATTATTATAGTATTATTTGGATTTTGTTTCAATTAAACATTCTGCCCTTTCTATTTGTTTCAAGATTTTATTAATCCCTTGAATGTGTATGAGAATAAATTTCCGTACTCTAGAAGTTATTTTTTCATTATCGAAATCAATTTTAGATCCTTTTATTTCTATATTATCTAAAAATGATATAGCTATTTCAGAAACAAGATCATCTAAGATTTTCATAATAATTCTGCAAAATTGAATAATAGAATTGATAGCTCCTTAAGACAAGATCATATATCATAACAATCCAAAAGGAATTTGAAATACAATTATATCACAACTTTCCATAACTAATAAAATCTGATTGTAATCTGAAAAAAAATCAATTAAGAATACAATGCGATATTCAACAAAGTTTTCAGTGAAAGTATCTACATCAAAAGATAAGTTTACATTTCTAATTGAATGCTTATTGAATTTTACAACTATATTTATAAAACAATAAACATTAGGAATTTTCTTCTTTATCAAGAACCACGGATTTCTATATGAACTATCCATATATTCAAGAATTCCTTAATCTATTTTCTTTTAAAGCATTTTCGAAATAGTTTTCACCAAGGCTTTTGAAATAGGAAATCCAGGGGTTTGTTATATCTTATAAAGAACGGTTCGGATTTTCTATAGAAGTGCTACTTTTTCCTATATATGGTTAATATGAGTTTAATCAAATGTAAAAGCTCTTTTTTTATTTAATAAGCAGGCGGACAAAAGTTCTTGTTTTTGAGCAAATAGTATATCTCCAAAATCTATCTTCTTTTATCTATTTAAAGTTAAGTAGTATTCTTTAGATTGTATATTGAATTGTAAAATAAGATATTCTTTCTATTTTCCTAATAATTATAGGTAAGGGTTTCTCTTTTTATATCTTTTCAGTCAATCTTTCCTTCCTCTAGATTCTTTGCCTGTTAAATTCCCAGATTGATTTAAAGGAAGCACTTTGATTGCTTTATTCTTATATAAAGTATTAACATGAAATAAAAGATAACTTTATCAAAATTCAATAAAGTTATTATTTGATAAGGAGCTATCAATTATTCTGATATACTATCCTCTGGATATATCAGATTCTAGTTTCCTATGGTTGATGTACGAAAGGGTATAGAAATCTTTTGCTCAGTATACTAAATATTGGCCTGGTTTTCTCTATTATCATTTATTATTGTAATATATTAGAAATCATTCTTGTATATGAAGATTACCTCTTTTGTAATAAGCTATGGTATTCCTAGTAATAAATTATTACGCACATTTTCCATTATAAATAAACTAACAACATTTGATACATTACCAAGAGAAACTCGAATATCCTTATAAAGTCCTTTAATACTTATTTCAAAAAAATTAATACTAATAATAATGATATAAATAGAGCTTATCGGCAAATTGAACTTTATAGCCAGATTAGTATCAATTAAGTTAATTATTGATCCGGAATTAGGAATTGCTTTAATAAGAATATTACCATTAAGAAACACTCTAATATAAGGAAGATCTTCTCTATTATTCTCTAAAGAAATATTTATAGAATTATAAACTTTTTCTAAAGAAAAGACTTCCATAGTATTAATATATTCTAAAGATTTGAAAGAAATGAGGAGATTATTAATCAACTTCATCGTATAGCTATCAAGAATTAATGGTCTTATTAAATCATTTATTTTCATAATTCATTTCTTCTATATACTGGGGTATTCTTTAATAATAAAGCCTATAGTAATCGGGATCTCTATAAAAAGGATTTTTTAATTAATCTCTTCTACCATTCCATACTTGTTAGTTATCACTTAAGAAACTATTTGTTATCTTAATTTCTTAATCTTATCTAATACTTTTTCAATTACAACTTTTATAACCAGATCCTTAGAATTATATAAATGAGTATCTATTAGATCAACTTGTAGTAATTCTTATAATAATATATCGATTAAAGATTATTAACTAAACCTAAGAACTTTATCTATTAATAAAAGGATTATTTTTAAAAAAGCATTTGAATATAACTTAATTATTTTATTTAAGTTTTTGTATAATAATCTTCCACGCTTTCTTTACACCTCCTTTATAGTATTGATATATTTTTGAATAATATATATTCTTCTGTTCATAATAATATTAATAGGTTCTTCCTTAATATTCATAAAGTATATTATTTCTTTATTCTTTTCAAGTTTTATTCAATCGTTTTAAAAAGCTTGAAGTCTAATAAATTTAACTAAGCTAGATCTATTTTTACTATTATATAGAATTAATACTAAATAATCAGAACTGTTTGCTAATTCTTATATTAAGATTTCTAATTTATTATAATATATAAACCCTTTATCAATATACTCAATAAAGATTAAGCATTCTCTCTTTAGAAAATAATTGTTTCCCTTGGGCTATTTGTTATTACAATTATAATATACCTTTTTATAGATTATATACGCAGCTTTCATAATCTTAATATCAATAATAGTATTGATAGTAGCTAGAGGAGAAGTGATCTGTATTAGTTTCTGGATTACAATTTGAGGGACCTCTATTATATTGGGGTTGAAAAGGACTTTTCGTAAATTATCCCTACCTTCAGTCTTAGGGTGTTGGATTGACCTAGTAAGGGGGTGTATACACAAAAGCATATGGGTTAAAAAGGTATTATTATTCTTTCTGCCCCTTTGTACGAAGGGGCATTGCTAAGCTATATATACGTTCTACCCCACATACGCACTTCGTGCGAAGGTGGGATTAGAACGTGATCTAGTCACGTGTTCCAACATAGGGATTGCTTGAAACTGTTCCTTTATGAAGAATATGAATTGCTCTAAGGCTTTTATGATTTTATTAATATTATTCTCCTTTTAAATCACTAAAGTTTTTGCTTTTTTACAAGTTCTTTTTAAAGGAATAGCGAATTCTAGTAATTTATTGAAATTGAAATCTTTATTATTACTTGAGTTAAGAAAAGTATATTGTAATTCATTTTCGATATAATAAATCATTCAATTGAAAACATTATCCTATTCAATTGTGCTCAGTTATTTTATATTGTATTTGACTTAGGTTATATATTTTTAAGAGATTTTATAAGGCAAGCTTTTAAGGAATAATTCAGTAACTTTACTTTTTATTGAGATCTTATTTTTAATAAGTTGTTATGCAATTTAGTTATATTATTGTATAGAGTAATTAAGATTGTTATACTCCTTACCTCCCTTTTTTTTATATTTCTTAGTAAATTTTCATAAGTAATTATGAGAGTATATTTTTTAAAGAATATTATTGTTCAAATATTCTTTAAGAAAAGCTGATTTGAAATGTTTCTTCTAATTCTATTCTTCTATTTGTTATTTCTTTATAGCTTTAATCTTTTCTCGAAGAATATAATCTATTTATAAAGATATATGTATTTGGAAATCTTTATTTGGAATCTGATAGTTCCTTTAAAATTGTTTTATTCTTTTGTATTATTCTATAGTATTGAATCCTTTGAATTACAGTATGCTAGTAGTTTCTAGAGAAGGAATTAGTAAAGTAAGAATTTTTGAGAAATAGTTCAAGAAGGTAGTTAGCTATTAAGTATTAAGGTTATTTTTCAACTGATTTAAATTGAAGTTTTTGTTAGGTCTTTTATTATCGCTTGCCTTTTAATTGAATAGAAAAGTAATATTTACTTAAAGAATATTCTTTTCTTGATTATTTATACCAGAAGTATTAAAGTTAATTAAGGAACTGGAAGACTCAGAGTTTGTTATCGAGTAATTATTCTAGAATTGGATTCTAAGATTGGAATTCAAAGTTGATATAATAATTATTTGATTATTTTATTATATAAAACTATCTTGTTTGATTTTATTGAGGTAATTGAAGAATTGTATAGATAGCATTTTTGATATAGTATAAATACAAAAGCAGTTATTATCCCCTTCTTTACCTTTTTCTGATAACTTTATTAAAATTTAGCAAAGTTATCTTTTTTTTCAAACTAATATAACTTCGAGTTTTCCTTATAAAATAAACGCAAAGGTATGGGTTAACATTTTGTTATAGGGAATTTAACTTCTGGGTTTCCCTTGGAAATATATTTGGATATTTTGATTTCGAGATAGAAAGCTTATTTCTATAAGTAATCTTTCTCAATTAAATAAAACAGCACCTCATTTCTAACCTAAATATAAACATTTTGAGTTTCTTGAACTAATTAAATCCCATTTAGATATAAATAATACCGAAGTAGTCCTAAAAGTTTTAAGAGAACTCATTCTTTATTGTAATTGAGAACAAGGGTGAATACTACTCAATAATTACTAAATCCACTTTATAAAAGAAAAACTTCTTTTCCTAGATCAAATTGATTATTTAGATTTCTATGAGTATTGTAATAGGTAGGCTCTTATGATCTATTCTTGTAACCCTTTCTTAAAAATAAGGTATAATCCAATTAAGAATAATATTACTCTTGATTTAGATTTGTATAAGACTATAGATCGATTTGAGGATAGGTTTTTTGAATTTCCCCCCTCTCATTCCATTATTGAACTAATGTTTTTCAACTCCATTATAATACTTAATAATTCCTCTTTTCCCTATTTCCAATCGATTTTTTCAATTTAGTAACTTTCTGTTTTTAAAGTAATTCAAGAGTTCAGATTTATATAAAGCTTTTCTGACCTTTTAATATTCTTTTCTCTATATAGGTTATTAATATAAAAGAATAGAAGATAATAGGGTCATAAAGTAATTCTTTACATATACTATAGAAGAGTTATTGTAATATAGCGCCTTTAACGGAGAAGAGGAGGGCGAGGCTCTATATAGCGTTTCACAAAGCGTACTGAAGTGGTGGGTTGGAACTAACTGCTTTTTCTAAATTATATAAAGAAGGACTATAAATACTAGCTACAAGATTGGACCACGTGATCAGTACAAGGTTTCGCTTATAATACTTTATTAATTCAAAGCTGATAGTATATCTAAAAAAGCAGTTTTTAATAAAAAAGTATATAATATAGTAATAAATAATATCAAAATTAGATTATTATAAAGTATAATATA
>PQXK01000487.1:0-10102 GCA_004786245.1 Botrytis hyacinthi | reverse complement strand
ATTTATTATTATAAAAAACTTAGAATATAATAATCTATATATGACCCCTGTCTTTTATATATTAATAATTAGAATACTAGATTTGGTATTATAGGTCTTCAAATGGATAATACACTCATTATTGGAGATTATGCATTTCTTTGAGCTGAGAACGAATAACTCAAGTAAACTAATTTTATAACTAAGGATTGCAAGAAACTAATTTATAATTATTTATTGAAGTTTAATGGCGTTACCCTTACATTCTAAAATAATAATATTTATTTTAATTAAAAGAAGTAATATAACAATCTACAATTCGTTTTTATAGAATTTGTGAATATTCATAAAATATGTAGCAAGGTCCGAAAGTATGCTTCTATATATAATCAATATGTTATACAATAAGCTTAAGGTGTATATATCGCAATTATATGTTAATCTAAAGTATCTTTTGATTTATCTATAGTAATATAAACAATATAACCCAATAAAGACAATATTACAGTATTAAATAAGTATATTAAATAATAAAAAGAAAATTCCGCTAGGGGACTCAATTATATATTATTTGATCTGGATTTACTCAAAATCGTTATTTTCGCTAATATCTCTTTTACTAATAACAAGAACTATTCATTTCAAATAGGCTATATAATTATTATAATGAATAAACACAACAATATCAATATTATTTATTAATTATTTATTAAATGTAAGAGAGTTATATATAGTATTTTAGCTTCAGAACTATATGGATTAATTCAAGGATTCGATATTAATGTAATAATCACTTCTATAATTAACACTATTTTCGGCAAGGAAATTCCATTAATCCTATATATTAATTCAAAGTCGTTATATAACTTGCTTATTAAGCTAGGCACAATTAGTGAGAAGAGATTAATAATCGATATTATAACATTATACTAATTCTATAAGCAAAGAGAAATTGTTGAAATAATCTGGATTGATGATCTGACTAATCCAGCAGATATAATAATAAAAGGAAAGCTATGTTAAGCTCTTATTGATCTAATTAATACGAATAAAATTGATATTAAAGCAATAAAGTAAGTAGAAAGGGATTAGAGGAAGGGATTGATTCTGTTGATAAGAGGTTAGGGATTTTAATCAATAGATGGAGGGTTTTAATGATTTTACGAATTTCTTTTTCAGTTATTGTATTTGAAGCTATAAAAGAGAGTTCCGAATGTGTAAATAAGGGAATTCACTTTAAGGGAATGACTTCAATATAATAGCTACTGTATCAAAGGTATTAAGCGAATGTGAAAGAGACTAGCTCTTTCAGTAGTGTCTATATAAGGCCTATTACTTCTCTATATAGCTAGCTCTTTAGATAGAATACAATTAGATAATTAGGACCTGCAATACGTGGGTACTACGTCTTCCGTATCCTTCTCGAATCAACAATTGTTGTAATATAAAATTAGAATAAAAAACTCTTTCTTAAAGTATTCTCCTAAGTCTTTTATTAGCTTTTTCATTCAAGCTAATTCTTTTATACCTTTATTTGCTACTATAATCTCAGCTTCCATTATACAAAGAGATATCGATTTTTGTTTTGTTGAAGATTATACTATAGTACTCCTATATCTAATAAAAGCTACTCCTTGAATAGATTTCCTATCAGCTATAAATCCCTATATCGAATCTGTATAGACCCGATATTCATATAAAAGTATATTAAATCGATTTGAATAAACTGTGCCGATTGAATATATATCAGTAAAATATTAAAGTAAGTATTTTGTAAGCATTAAGTGATTTTCCCTCAGTATGTGTATAATACAAGCAAGTTGGCCTATAGCATATACTATATCGGGTTGAGTATAATTAGAGGAGTAAATCATACTACCAACAATTTGTAAATAAAAAGTTTTATTGTTTTTGCATAATAAATCGTTTATTACTATATCTCAAATGATTATATCTAAAGGTAGAGGCAAATCCTTGATATTTAAAAGATCAATTCCGAATCTATATAGGATTTTTTTTGTATAATTTGATTAATGTATTTTGAGTGATTGATCTTATCGATTTCGTTTTATCTAAATGTCTAGGAATATACTAGTCTCGTTTAAATCTTTGCATTTCTACTTGCTTGAGATTGTCTTTTTTATTGAATCTATATTGATACGGTTTCCTATTATCAGCAGATCATCTACATACAATAAAACATACAATCCCTTTCTTATAAAGAGATTTGGATTTGCTACGAATTCTTCAAATTCAATCTCTTTGAAAAATCTTCGAACAATAATCTACTAAACTCTTGGTATTTGTTTTAATCTATAAAATGACTTTTTCAATTTAAGATATAGTTTGCTTTTGAATTTAATCTCAAAAAAGATTTCTTCGAAAAATTCTAGTACTTTTATAAGGATTTCTATATCCATTAGTTTATTATTCAAGAAAGCAATATCGATATCTATATTATTGATCTTTAAATCTTCTATTATAGCTTTTACTAATAAAATATATAATATCGAATACCTTGCTATACTAGTAAAGGTCTCTTGATAATCTATTCTATATATTTAAAGATAATCCTTGATTACTAATTTTGCTTTTCTTCTAGCCAACTTGCTAAAGCAATCTAGTTTATTTCTCAAAACATATCTACTATTTAATAGCTTTCAGTCTGCAGATACAGCTCCATTTATAATTTCGAAGATATCATTATTCTTGAAACTTTATAATTCATTTCTGATTGCTTCCATTTATGCTTGGGTATCCCCTTATATAGTATTTTCGAGCTCTACTGATTTTTCCAATATTGATTTAGAATTATTAATTAAGGAGTTTTTAAAATATACAAAGACAATATATAATATAACTATATACTAAATAACCTAATTACTAAAGATCTTTTTCAATTGTTTCGTACAACTTTCATTTAAAACAATTTGAATTAAAATAGCTATTAGAATAGGTTTCATTCTTGAAATCTCTATAATTATTTGTATTCTCTGTTTTGAAAATATAGATACTTGTATATTTTATACTAAATATCCAATTTCCTATAATTGTTATTATTATAATATTCGCAAAGGATAGATTCGAGTTTCCTCTTATTTATTTTGAATCTGAGTTTCCTTTTACTTATTGATATATACATCCTCTTATATATTTTTTTATATTATCAATTGCACCCTTCTTTTTATAGTTTTATACTTATTATATAAAGAAGGTTTTCTTTTCCTCTTTATCCCGAATAATTCTGAAATACTCTTTTCTTTAAGTTTTTTAAATGGATATCTATATTCATTAAAGTTAGTATTTATTATTCTAGTAATAGTTTTAATATAGAGATTGAGAAGGTAATAGATATTATTTCCATTTATTTTAATTATAATATGCTTTTCTTTGAATATTCTAAACTCGAATTTCTTGATTATCAAATTAGATTACTAAGGGTTCCTAGTTTACATTTTATAATCAAATATTCTGAGTTTTTTAAAATCAGACTATTTACTATATATAGCCTTATATAACATTATTACTATAAAAAGCATTTCTGCCTTTTCAAAAGATAATATTTTAATAAATAATCTATTCTTCAAATATATAGTATATTTAATAGTAAGTTTCTATATACTAGACTTGATATCTAATTCATTCAATAGCGATCTTATTATAGCACTAATATCTTGAATTTTCTTTTTAGCTACTCTATTTATAAAGTGCTTTCCAGAAGATAAGGGTTTGAATATCAATTCTTTCTTTCTAATTTCTATTTGAAAAGATATTCTAAATTCACCTTTTTTATTGTTTACTCTGATGATAGCAATCTTATAGTTGAACTCTTTCTCAATCTGATTAATGAGATTCATTAGTATGAATACAATAGTTTCTATAAATTTATCTTTTATAAATCTAATCTAAGTTCCTTTTATTATATTATCAATAATTACAATAAAATATCTTTTTCTATTTTCAGAAGGTTTTTGAATCTCTAATAAATTTATATTTAAGTATTATAGTTTTGTAGTTATACAAATAGCTATTTATTTATTGAAATACTCATTTATTTTCCCTATAAGATAAGATTTACAAGCTTTTCGATTAGTACTTTTCTTTTTTTTAATATAATATAATCTATTTAAAGCTTTTTTTATCTTATTTATTTAATTATAATTTATATAATCTAATTTTTGATATATAATCTTAGCTTTATTGTTATTTGTATTAATCTTTCTTATTTCTGAGTCTGTATCCATTATATATGCTTATTGAATAAATGGTTATCGAATAATGTAATTATTATTGATTTATATTGCAATCATCTTTAACTAATCATTTTTCTAGTATAATACTGAATCCTTTTTGAAGATAACTTTTCAATCTATTTCGGCAAGTATTCCAATTGAAATAAGTTGATTGTTTCGAAAGTTCTTAATATACTAAATATCTCTCAATATAAAGTTTCCAATAGTGGCTGTTCTATATGCAGTACTTATAGAATATATATTATTCGCAGTTTTGATTTTTTGTGGAATACTCTATTGTATGATATTAGAGAGATTTTCAATAGAATTAGTGAAGTGATGAGAGGTTTTCGAGTCAAGAATTCATATATTATTTTGAACTTTAGTATATATTATAGTATAAGAATAAAGGGAACCAGTATATTCATTTGCTATAGCTATTTGTACAAAATCATTATTATCAGTCTTTTTATATAAAGCTTTTTTAATCTTATTATACTCCCAATAAGCATCTTATTAATATCCTTTCTTCTTATAGAATTTGTAAGTATAAGATTCAATCTTGATAACTTTATCAGAATTTAACAAGGTAATATAACCTCTCTCAAGTATATATTTTCTCTCATTTCCATAATATCCTGTACATCCTTTTCCGCCTCTTCCTCGAGCTTTCTTATTGTCTTTTCCTTTTATGTTTCCTTATATAGTATTAGCTATTATTGAATAGCTTATTATATCTCAAGGAATTCTCTCAGCTTGTTATAGAGTATACAATACGTTTTGTATATTCATATTTGATAATATAATAAAGTTTCGCTATATCTACTAGATTTCTATATCTAGCAGTATACTCAAAAAATAAAAGTAGATCTTTATTTCGGATAGAGATTATATTATTATAGATAATTTATATTGATAATCGAGGAATCAATCGAAAAAGAATTAAATCGTTTCTGTTTTAAAATCGAATTACTCGCGAATGAATTGTTATCGAAGATTCTGAGCATATTGAAGGTTTGTATTATTATTGAATGTTAAGAGTTTCGTCTAAATTCCTGTAATATCTTCTGTATCGATTGTAGATATGAATTGAGAGTGGTATAACGTAACTTGACTAGAAGTGGGTCATGTCATGATATGGGTCAAAATCACCCCCTCATTTCTTTATTTTATGCATTTATTCAATACATAATGTATCGAAAGTCATTAAATCGTAGTGAATCGGAATATAATATTCAAAAGGCTATAGAAAGTCTAAAAAATAAACAATTTACTTCAATTCGAAGTGCTGTTATTCATTTTAAGATTCTGAAGTCAACCTTGATAAATCGAATGACTGGATGACAATCACACTCTCAATCTCACAAATCCTTTCAAAAACTTTCCAATACAAAAGAGAAGACTCTAGTACGATAGATCTCACGATTGACAGCTACTGAATACCCTGCAATTCCTAGGTTGTTGAAAGAAATGGCTCAAGAAATTCTAAATCAATGCGTCATTTTCGCATCACTATCTACCCCTCCATTCTTTCAATCAAATTATATAGGTCAACGATGGATCTATAGGTTCTTAGATCGATATCTCAAACTTAAAGGAATCTATTCTCGTAAATTGGAATCTGTAAGGCATAAAGAAGCCACATTTGAAACAATTTCAGTGTGGTTTTCAATATTTCAAGTACGAATCGAAGAATGATATTATGAACTCGTGAATATATATAACATGGATGAGATAGGATATACAATTGAAGAAATAGAATCAATATGTATAATCGTGGATTCTACTCTCAAATCGAATTGGAAGGTTACAGCAGGAAAGCAAGAGTGAATAACTGTATTGAAATGTGTGAATATAGATGAAGGCTTTTTACCCTCTATAATCATTTTCAAGGCTCAGAATATCAATATTGTATGGATTCCAACTAATACTCCTCTAAACTAATATTTCTCAACAAGCAATAGTGGATGGACTTCTAATAGTCATAGCTTTGAATGGATATATAAGGTTTTTGAGTCAGAATCTCGAAAAATATTAGGAGATCAGCTTCGATTATTGATTATAAATAATCATTCTAGTCATATTACAGGAAGTTTGATTGCTTTCTGTATTGAAAAGGAGATTAATCTTCTTATTCTACTATTTCATTGCTCATATCTACTTTAGCCATTGGATATTGGAGTATATGGACCAATAAAGCGATATCATGCCTAAGAGGTTGATTAGTATTCTCGAGTAGGAATACAATGAATATAACAATCTAATTGGATACAGTTTTTTCAAAAGATAAGAGAAAAAGGTCTTATTTATCAAAATATTAAAAGCAGATGGAAAGGAGCAGGTTTGAATCCATTTAGTTTTTATTAAATTCTAAATAATCTTCTAACCCTGCTTTTACCACTACCTTCCACTCCAAATACACCAGCAAACCTAGAAGATCTAGATCTCTTTTTGCTTAATAGCTCTCCCCCGAATGATATTGAGCTGCAACAAGTAAATAAGGTATTCAATTCAGTTTTATTCGCTAATAATCTGCCTACTTCTTTAGTACAAAGATATACAAAGCGAATAACTCATCAGATTGAAAACTTAAATACTGAAAATGCTATTCTTCGAAAGGAATTTCAAGAATATAAAGAATTACTTGAAACACAAAAGAAATGAAAAAATGGAAAGAGAATAAAATTAAAAAGTGAATTTGTATTTAGTACTGAAGAAGTATTGAAAATTATCAAGAAGGCTGAATAAATACCCTTACCAAAACGACGACGTGGTAAACCATCCAAGCATCAAATTGATCAGATAGAAGAAGAGATAGAAAAGGAAGAGGATAGTAATAGTTCAATTGAATCAGTGATAGTTGTAGATCACCCTATAGCATATAGGACAAGGTCAAATAGGAAAATATGATTTTTGTGATCTATATCATGACATGACCCACTTCTAGTTAAGTTACGTTATAGGAATAATACAGGAATTGATAATAGAGAATGTAATTCCCGCTTTTCTATTCCATTCAGTAATATCGACTCGACTACTCGCTAGTCTTATACTTCTCTCTATATATAGGGATAATATAAATACTACTATTATAACAATTCGAATAGTTTTATAGAAGTTTATTCAATTATAATCATTAAAAGTAACTAGTATTCCCCATTTTGTTTGGATTGTATTAACAATAGTCTTGTTTACTATAATATCAAAAGTGAGGATAGTTATAAGGGAATGAGAATTTAAGACTTAGAGAATATAGAGGTATAAAATAAAGCTTATAATAATACAATACTTATAACCTATCAAAAGTTGATAGTAAGTTATATATAAGAAGTGATATATTGAATATATATATTAAAACTATATATCCGGGAGGCTTGGGAAAAGGAGTTATATAGTGGTATACATGTGCTATATATGTGCTACACATGTGATTTCCAACAATAATAAAAAATTACTAGTTATTATTCGCTGTTTCGAGAAATAGTATTTCGAGTTGGAAGGCGTTATATTATCAATACAAGTAATTATCGATTATAGGAATTTGGAATACTTTATCATAATGAAGCTATTAAATTGTTGTTAAACCTGCTGATCTGAATTTCTATTCTAATTTAATTTCCGAATTATCTATTGTTTTGGAAAGCTAGATACTAAATCTGATATATTAATTAGAAGATTAGAAGATTTTCTTAAAGAGGGGAATGAATATTTTCTATATTAAAGCTATATCATTCTAAAACGAGAAAACCTGGATCCCAATCTGTTTCCTACTATTGCCACCTCAATCAAACTTAAGATTATCAAAAAAGTATACTTCACTATAATTATTTATAACTAGAGAAACCCCGATTCTATTAATACCACTAATCACTTAAATCCCAATACTATTATAATTTTATTAGAAAATAGCAAAATTATAAAACCTGTAATTCTATTTACTATATCTATACCCAATTCTGTAATACTACTAAAAAGCTCAAAAACCCCTTTAAATCTCCTTGCCAATTTGCTCACCTTATTCCGCGAAGGTTATCAAACTGACTCTATATCCAAATCTATTCTAAAATCCCTATAAAAGGAATCCTTGAAATACTCGAAAATTACTTTTATCGAGTATATTAAGAATAATAACTTATTATATTATTAAGAGAAATTATATATTCCTAATTATAATTCTCTGAAAATCTATTTATTCTATTTGTACTATAAATCGCTCATTATTAGTTACCCGCACTATACTCGAACTTTTGAATTATTATCCTAAAACTATTATTAGCCCAAATACCATAACTATATTATATAATAAATCCGCAATTATTATAATTATTATTATATTACTTTGAATTATAGAGATTAGAAGGGAATTCTCTGTTTGCTTTTGATTCTTTAGAGAGTATGGTAGGATATTTTGATAGATTTCATTATATATCTATCTAAAAGTACTAATTTCAATATTATTATAATGATAGTCAATCAATTAACTAAAATGAAACATTTCTTGTTTTGTTATAATATCTATAATTCTGAGAAGATTATTCATTTATTTTAAAAGAATATCTAGAAATTCTATAATCTATTTTTAACAATTATATTAGATTATAATACTCAATTTGTATCCAAATTCTGAAAATATATCTATCAGTATTTAAGTGTTATTATTAAGCTATTAATTGTTTATTACTTTGAAACTGATGGATAAATCAAGAGAGTTAATATAATACTAGAGTAATATCTCCAATTATATATAGTTTATCTATAAAATAATTAAATGAAGTAATTTCTATTTACCGAGTTCTTTATTAATAATATCTAGTTTAATAGTACTCAGATAACTCTATTCTTTTCCAATTATAGATTTCACTCTTATTTAAATTTCGAGTCTGTATCGTTTCAAAATAAACACTCTGTTATATAATGTTACGACGGATTAGTAACAGGCTGTAGAATCACTAACTTATAGGCTATAATGGTATTATAGGCCTTAGTGATTCAGCTGTAGTATATCAGGGGACACTAGGTATTCAAGAAAAGCCTCAGGTATATATATAATATTAATTATAGAATACTCTAAAAACCTAGAATATAATTCCTAGAATAATAGATTTTAGAAAAGATAGAATACAATAAGCAAAACGATTTTATTAGAATTAATAATATTCTAGAGAATTAATCCTAGAATAAAAAAATAAACTAGAATATTAAGAGTTATAGAATTAGTATTCTATAATAAACAGCTTAGAAATAATAACGCTTTAGAAACACCCGACTATCCCAGCTATTCAAGAAGAATAAAGATCTATATAAGGAAATGGATTTTATTATAATATAAAGCTTTATATTCAAGAATAATTATTAGTTTTATTACTATAATTATAAGAATTGCAATTAGTTACAATCTTATTGAATTCCTATTTAAAGTTTAGTTTAAACTATTTTAAAAGAATTCTAGATATTTCTATATAACTCTAAAGACAGTTTCTATAATACTTTAAGCACCCTTTTTGCTTCAAATATCGATTCAATATCAATTGTCAATATAGCAATCAATAATTCTTTCAAAAGCTAATAGGCTTTAATAAGCAACTTCGATAATATCGAAATAATTAATACTTTTAAGGAGATTATTATTAATAAAACACTCAAGATTGCCTTATCAGATAAATACTAAGGAAATCGATAAAAACTTGATATCTTTTTATTATAACTTGAAATCTATTTTAGATTTAATTAAAACAAGTTTATCAAAAAGGAATCTAAGATTATTTGGGCTATATTATATCTCAAAAGTGAGACTAGTAAATGGATTCAGTTATATCTATATAACTATTTCGAATATAATAATAAAAAATATATATAATCTATATAATAATAAAAAATATATATAATCTATA
>PQXK01000486.1:0-10142 GCA_004786245.1 Botrytis hyacinthi | reverse complement strand
TGAATGTGTAGCTCGTAGAACAAGATCACATAGAGAGAATTGAATTTTGTGACCCGGTTCCCCATATGACCCGGTTCACCATAAGTTACGTTATAAAAGTATTCTTTTATCTGAATTCTATTTTCCGAATTTGATTTGCTTTTATAAAATCCCCTTTATATGTATACTAACGAATTGCTTTGAATTCATTATCTTTAGATTATAGGATTACTTTTTTAATATAATAAACAATCCAAATTGTTAAAAGAAATAGAAGTTACTAGTACTAAGCACGTGTAGTGATTAGTAATATGGTTATCTAAACAGGCTAGATTAGACAAATTATAGATAGGCATATTGGTCCCTTTATATAATACTATAGGGAGATTAATATACTTATATACATAATAATATAGTCAATACAGAGGCCTCTTCCATCTAATCTTTTAATAGATTATGAAACCCGGTTAGTACGGCCTCTAGATATAATTGATATAATTATTATTATAATTCAATTCGCAAAGTTGAAAAGTATATAGCATTATTCTACAATCAGTACGTGGTGCTGTAATTATTATTATCACCAACTTACGGAGTTGAAAAAGCATGTAGTGTTATTTACAAATAAAAATATACATAGTATGATAGAAAGGTATATGGTGCTAATTATACTTATATTATATTCATATTTATAATCTGTATAGTTCTATATCACGGAAATCACCGTCTTGTATAACACCACGTGATTAAGCATAATACTCCTCCAGAGTATATATTCCTATGATCACAAAACGCTCTCTTAGTATATTATATTAATGAACCCTAATACCTAATTAGGCGATTCCATTGCTTGATCAGAATATATAAGGTAAATATGATCCTTATAATCATACCCCAAGTCAATCTAGTTTACTATTACTATATATATCTATTATACAATTAAAGTAACCAATCGATATAGCTATTTCTTTATGATAATTATAAGCCCAATTAGCACTCAGACTGTATATATATATATATATATATACATCTTTTGACTCACTTTGAATTATTATATCCTTTTATATTCAATTTTACAAAAACACTTATTATATCAAAATCCAACTCCTTAAAAATCATCTGTTTCGTTATTTATAGATATTAATCAAAATGATTCCTATACCTTCAATACCTCTATATATTGAAAGATATCTAGAAGAATATCAAATTATTTAGTGATAAGATTATTTCGATTACTTCAATCAGTTTTAGAGAATCCTCGAAAGATATTAAAAATTTTCATTGAGTAATCTCAATCTATAAGGAAGACTAGCTAACTAAGGATCTACCTGAATTCATCGAGATCACAGATTTCATAAGAAAATACAATTTACTCAACAACGCAAAGTATATTAGTGATTTTGCTGCTCATCAGAAACTACTCAATAAAGATTTAGAAGGAGATATTTTAATGCTTTTAGCCTTATTTAAAGAATTAATTCTTAAACCAGAAAAACCTGCACTATATACTTTCTAAGATATCTCAATAGAGTATTTGACATTATTAGAAGAATATCGCAGCAAAAGAGATAAATATAATACTATGTATAAATCATATCAGGATATATACAAATGGATTATCGAGATAGTGAATATATTCTATCTAATGGAAATTACTATTGAAAATAATGATTCCAAAGCCTTATTACTTAAAGCGATTATTTAAAAGCTATAGGATAAGCTTGCTTCTATAATTATTACAATAAAATCAGCAATTGTATAAGAATATCAAAATATTCTACAGTAAGTGACTCTAGATCGAACTGATTCTATTAAATAGTATAACGAATGGATTAAGGCTTATACAAACACAAAATCATATTATATCGAGATAGAGGATGACTTAATAATTATCAATTTCCTATAAACTATGGGAACACGAATACTCTCTATATAAACTAATACCATACTCATCCAGATTAAGATTAATAATTAATTGGGAATCCCTAATTACTCTTTAAAGCAATTTGGGGATATCTTTAGTAAATTAGCCTATTAAGACTTTTTAGCACCAAAAAGTAAAGATATCTTCTCTACAATCAACCCTTAATCTAAGCAAAATCTAAATAATTCACAAGAAAAACAAGGGAATACTTAGAAAAAGGAGTAATCTAAAAAGATCAATAATAAATATCACTACCCTTACAAATCAAAGTCTAATTGAAAGAGTAGAAAAAGCTAGTATTAAGTACTTTGCTAAATCATACTAATTAATGGAATTTGTATTTATTAGAAAGTGTAATACTAAAGATTCATTTTCATTAACAGAAAAAGAGTATAATAATATACAGGAAAGAATCAAGAACGATCGATAATCAAATATATAGAAGATTTGAGAATAAAAAGAGTGGATCAATTCAAAAGGTAATATATCTTAATCACTCGATCTATAGGATCCAGAATTAAGAACAATTGCTTGTATCATTTAAGATCAATCTGGCTATAGGATATACAATATAATATTCAAATCACTTTATCTATTCTTTAATAGTATTATACTTGATAATAGTAATGCTATATATTTAATCAATAATATCAATCTTCTTAATAGAAACAAATACACACCTTTTCTATTATCAGATTATATTAAAATAGGAACAATGAGATTTCAAATTATTGAATAAAGCACTCGAATAATCAAGAATATCCTTTAAAGGCCTTAGAGTTTAAAAGGTAATCTGATTCTCTCTGATATTGCCTATATCCCTAGTTTTCATATCAATATCATCTCAGAAATAAGATTTATAGAAGTAGGAATATGGTTTTTAGAAATAAATTCTACTTTACAAAAGAGTAATCTTGAGAATAGTTATATTGTTACTCAATATATTTATAAAGATAACCTTTTATTCTTAGAATACAAACCACTTTCCTTTTATTTACTCTCTCTAAACTCTATATCTATAAACCCTTTTATTCTTATATATTCTATACTTAATATCAAAATCAAATATTCATTCTACAGATTAAGAAATCCATTTAAACTTCAGAAGGACTCTATAGAACTATAATATAAGAGATCAGGATATTTAGAAAAAGAAGCTTTTGAATATCTTGTTTTTTCAGTAAGAAATGTGAAGATAAAAGGATTTATTAGAATTGAGTATATAGATTGTGTATGTACTTATATCAAGCAAATAATATTACAAGCTCCTAGTGAATATCAATCACTTCACTCTTTCTACAAAATACAATAGGACTTATTCGATTTCCTATATGTATATACAGAAGTATCCTGGCTTTTAGTGATTAAGGATATGTATAATAAAAAGATCTTCAGTTTTCTATTATATCAAAAAACGCATTTTGAAGTTTTTGAAACAATTCAACATTTTCTTGCTTAAATACTTTGTAAATATAGTCTTTTAGTAGTCTGTATTAAGTAAGATAATAATATATCAATTATTGGAATAATGGGAAACACTATATTCGAGAAATGGATTAAAACTAAAGATATAGAACTTGAGTTATTACTATTCAATATATATAAATCGAATAAAGAATCAGAACAAGTAGAATAAAAGGTAATTATTAAATAGATCAAGATACAAATATCCTTGAGGATATTAGATTCATTATAGGTAGAGGCAATACAAGCTGCAACTTATCTATATAATATCAATTCTCTCAAAGCTCGATTATTCAAATTACTAAATAAAGTATTAAATACTTGGTTCCATGAATACCTTCGATTATCCGCTCTATTAGTTGTAAATTACTTAACTATCGATCTATACTCAAACTAGAGTAGGATTTATTGATATGGATATAGAATATATCTATTAGATAAGGAATGAGAACTAGATATAAATAAAAAGATATATAAAACTAACCCTAAAGCTAATATTAGTTATCTTATCGAATATATACTAGATTCACTAATCTATTGTATCTGGATTCCCAAATTCAAGAGAGTTGTTGTTACTCGAAATATCACTTTCTTTGAAGAGAGAATATACAAAATGGATATTTTAGATAAAACCATCGATATTCATATAAATCAAGAATTACAGCAATTTACACTAGCTCTTAATATTTAGTAAGCAATCGATATTAATAGAACTATTATTGATTAAAAGAATGATATAATAATTTCAATATATATTACTATAAAGACTAGCGAAACCATTATATATACTACAGATGCATTCTAATAAAAACAGGACTCAGGGATGCATCTAGAGAGTGGAAATACACTAATAAATCTCGAAAGTAGTTATATATATAAGACTTTGTATTCTGAAAAGGTTCTAGAAACAGAAGATCGAATTTCAACTCAAGAATATACTAATTAGATAAAGGAGTTCATATATTCTACTCTGATAATATAAAATAGTTATAGTAATTAATTAGATAGTATAGAATATAAGCATACTAGTAGTGCTATTCAAGTTATACACAAGAAGTATAAGAGCAATCCAGAAACTCATTCTATTAATACTATAGACTTATATACAATTAAGGAAATAATATTACCAGAAAGATTACTTTCTTTAATATACATAATCAATCAATTCAAGAAAGATCAAATTTCACTACTTCCTAATTGAGCACTCAAAAGATAAAGAATTATAAGAATCGAAATCCCTTACTCAACTCTTAATCCAGATAAATATTAATCCTTTGATTTTAATCAATCAATTCCTAATATCAATATATCTATAGATTACTAATATCTCATCTAATAAAAGAAGAGATTACAAGATAAACCGTCTCCATATAATCAGATACTGATTAGCACTCTTATTACAAATTTATCGAAAAAAGGTAATTCTCATATTGAAGATTTTCACACAACATTTTGATCTAGCTACTCAAATATAAATAAACAGAAGGAACAGCACTTATTTATTACTATACACAATGTAATTACCTCTACTATATAAACAAAACTCAGCTTATTTAATATCTATAAAACGAACTATTTAAAGGAACTACTCAAATTGCATCTCTCAGGATTACCTAAATCATTATAGTGTTATCATTACTTTAAGGATCACTTTTTGAGAAAATGATTCAAATATAAATATAAGATTAAAATAAACAATCTGAAAGATTACAAAACTTAATATAAAATAAATGCAGAAAACACACTAATTGCTCCTATTCTATTATAATGAGTATTCATATATAAATGTAATAAGCAAGAATTCCTTATGAAGTATAGAGCCAGATTAGTTGTTTATAGTGATCTTCAAGCTAAAGATATGATTGAATCAATGTATATCGCTATACTTGTAGAAAGATCATTCAGGATTATAATGATACTGATAGCAAAATACAATTTGAAAACAAAGCAATTCAATATTATAAATGCATTTATTAATGCTCATAGGGATTCATTAGGTGTATCTATAGTATGCTATTTGCCTAATGGATTCAAGGAACTAAATAAGTGTATAGTACTTGATCATATGCTATATAATCTCCGAGATTCCCTTGTTATATGATTTAAGGACTTTAGTAAGATATTCAAGAATCTAGATCTAAATCAATATAAGAAAGAACCCTATCTTTTCACAAATCTAGATTAGACTATTTTAATACTATTCTTTGTTGATGATATACAAGTTATATATTATTGTAAAAATGTATCTATAGCTAATAATATCATTTCTAATATCAAGGTTATTTACAAATTAAGAGATCTAGGCAATACAGAATAATTCTTGAGTATTCGGATCATTTACAATCGAAAAATAGGAAAACTATGGTTAGTATATGATATATACATTGAGAAGATTGCTAAAAAGTTCAATCTCAATAAGAGTAACTCATATACTCTATTACCAATTATGGAATTCGTGAAATTTGATAGGTAAGCAACTATTACATTTATACGGATATATCAAGAAAAGGTAGAATTAGTACTATATACAGCTATTATAGTTAGAGTAGATATAGTATTTGTAGCATTATAGCTAAGTCACTTTCTAACTAACCTATCTCCGGATTATATAAAAGTAATTGATTATTGTATTCAGTATCTCTGGAATATGAGATACTATATAATTGAATACTATAAAGAACAAATCCCACAGCTTTTGTTTTTCTCAAATATCTTATTTACTAACAATAAGAAATCAAGAAGATTATCTTAAGGATTTGTAATTTCTCTATTCGGAAGATTTATTGTATAGAAAGCTTTAAGATAAGATATAGTTACTATATCTATAACTGAAGCCGAATTACTAGACATTGAGTATATATCAAAAGAGATATTAACAACACTTTGATTCCTCAAAGAGATTAATCTTATAGTTAAATAACCCATAACGATTTTTTATAATAATCAATAAACAATCAGATTAGTAATAGATGAAAATGAGAGAATCACTATTAAGCTGAGACATATTGATATACAGAATATATGGCTATATCAGGAATATGTAAAAGGTAGTTTTTATCTTATATATTTGCTCACAATAGAAATAACAGCAGATGGATTGACTAAGAACTTATTACAACAAAAGTTCAACTATTTCATATCCTTATTAAACCTATAAAATATAAGCATTAGGATTAACGAGATCGCTTAATACGTTTCTTCTCAAGATCCTTTCTTTTTGTAATGATCTCAATCTCGAGCTGAAGTAGTTCAAGCTGCTACTTCTTCTTATTAAGCTTGTTAATCATATTACCTTTAATAATAGTATTATACTTATTATTAAGATCACTATTCTTATCCATATTAAAAACAATCTTCTTTCCTTTATTTTTCGAAATAATATTCCCTTTCTCAATATAAGCAGATTGAGATCTAGTCTTAAGACTTATTAAAGGATTAGATATATCAACCTTCACATATTTTATTATAATAGATTAAGGAGGAGAAGGAGATTTTCACTTTCTAATTGAAAAGGAAGGCAATATTCTCTTTATTAGAGAAAGAATTATAGATGATTGAGATAATCGAATAGTAAAAGGGGAAATACTCTATATTAATAATAAGAGAGAATCAAGATCAATAAACTCTCTATCTTCCTTCTCTATTGTTAATATAATCAATATTGCAACCCTAGCGGATTTCTTATTCAGAATAATCTTTTAAACCATTAATTAATAGAGTATAATAAGATAAAAATCCTTAGGATATATATTTGTCTAGGTAGTATAATAAAATCAGGATTCCAAAGCTCTATTAAACGAATTGCTAAAGATCTCAAGAAGATCGGAAGAGATATATACGAATGTATAGTATACTTCCAATACCAAAAAGAAAAGGCTTATTTTCTCTTAAAACACTTTTCATAATTCTTATAGCGACTGAACAAAAAGAAACGAATATATTTCGAATAAAGTATTATATTCTGTATATCTTTATTCTTTATATTATACAAAGCAGCTCTATATATATATTTATCTAGAATATTGTAATTAAATGTTCGCTTAGTATTCGATTTAGGTACTGATATAGAGTATCTAGAAGAGTTGCTAGAAATCAAATATGATTTATTGGAATTCCAATCATTTGGAGAAACATTAGGAAGATTATTATTATCAAGCTGATTATTACGATCTGTAGAAGTGATTACTATACGATTATTTTCACTATTAGATTGACGAGACTCAGAATAACCAATTCTCCGTAAAGAGTTATTATTATCTTTAAATACTCTAAAAGATGGTTTTTATATAGAAATCCTTTTCTCGGAATAAGGAGATAGAACTCCAATAGGAAAATATACTTCACCCGGATTTTGCCTAGGAATTAAAGAAGCAGGTTGTATATCGCTCTTTATAGAAATACGAAATAAATCATCAATATAACCTTATATAGAATCAAATCTCTAAGAAGACCTAATAGTATCACCTATATATACATATCAGAGTGTAAATATTATATAACAATAAAAGAGATTCACTCAATAAAGATAAAGTAATTCTTTTAGAAGAATCTCTAATAGGAGAAGGTATAATAGAAAAGATTAAATGAATATAAATGATTATAAGCTTAAGAAGACAGGAAACTATTCCTTTCTTATACTTATATTAATTAATCTTTCAAATTGAAGATTAATTATATTTATCAAAATTCTATATAACTCCATTACAGCCACGAAACACCATATACACTCATTTTTTGAATTAAGCGATACAAATGCTCAATTACTTCAGTCATATGATAATATGCATAATCCTACATACAAGAAACTATTGGATTAATTCACTTACTTAAAAATCGACATTTATTTAGCGATTACCTATATAAACACAATAACTTTCTCTTTTCTTTTATTGAAAATTTCATTTACATTATATACCTTACACTCCTTTATTTGATAATAAGCCTACCAGACAGTCAAAAAGGCATAATAATCACTCGGAGAAGACATTAACCGATGCTTACAGTACTTATTGTCTACTAATTTTCCTTTGTTTACTATATAGATCACTTAGTATAACTATCAAAGTATCAATCGATCTAAGGAGTATATTATAGAAATCACTGTTTTGTACAACACCATGTAATTAAGCATAATACTCCTTCAGAGTATATACTTCTATAATCACAAAACGCTCTCTTAATATATTATATTAATAAACCCTAATACCTAATTAGGCAATTCCATCGCCTGATCAGGGTATATAAGGTAAATACGATCCTTATGATCATACCCCAAGTCAATCTAGTTTACTATCACCATATATACCTATCATACGATCAAAGTAACCAATCGACATAGCTATTCCTTCATGATATTCTATTTATATAGAAAAGAGAAGGAAAACCTTGAAAATTCTCTATATAGATATCAAAATGGACGAAATTAAGGATTAAACCAAGAATATTCCGAATCTTATTTAAGAGATCTATAAGTAATGATTTCAATAAATAAGAATTCAATTGAAAGAAAAGAATTGGTTTTATATAATTGAATTTATATTTTAAGAGTATACTAAGATTATAGAAATTGAAATGGAATTTGATAATATCGAAGTTTTTCTAATCCTTAAAGAAAGCAAAATTATGAATATCAGGCTTAATCTTAATAAAAAGATCAAATACTTAAAAGATGAAGCTAGTATACTTTTGTATATATACAAATCATTCAATAATAACAATAAAGCGCTTGTTAACAAATATAATATAATATGAATATTATGGAACTATTTGAAATCAAAGTATTCAAGAACTAGTGATATTATAGCCAATGTATATTTGATAATAATTTAAACATTTATCTTCAAATTTATTAGCTATTTAGAAATAATTATTATTAAAGCCTGGAATAAACTAAAAGAATATCAATACAAACTCAATATTGCTAATTCTATATTCAAGGATTTATATAAAGATAAAGCTCTTTTTCTAGTTCTTATTAAAAGTCTTTCAAGTATTTATCAAATAATAATTAATACTATAAATATTCAAAGCATGCTAGTAATAGGAGATAAGATTAAGTATTTTATAATTAAAGAACTTAGTATTTAAGAAATAAAACAAGTTTATACTGTTAGCGAAAAGTATATAATTCTAAATCGATAAAGAGATAATAGAGAACTAAGCTTATCGATATAGTAAGATCGAGATGAAATAGCTAATACTTATATTTGTTATCTATGTGAGTAAGAGAATTACTTTCTATACAACTATAAGGATCTTATATTTGTATAAGCTTTATTCTATAAATATTATAGAGCTAAGTAATAAAAAGCAATATTAAGAAAAACAAACAAAGTATTCTTTACTAAAAAAAGAAGGAATCATGCTCATTTTGTAAATAGCAAGAATCTTTCAATTAATCTCGATTTATTAAAAAGCAAAGAAGAATCTAATAATGAAAAATACCGCATCTCTAAAGAACTTATTTGTAAAACTCATTCTTCTTATTGATATACAAATACTAATACTTTCTTATACATATCTAATCAACTTTCCCTCTTTAAAGATATTAAGAAAATAAAGAGAAAGATAATAAAAATTGGCGGGAGTGTTATATATTATAATCAAATAGGTATTATTATAATAAAGCTAGAAAATGAAGATATGGTTTTATTCTCAAAGATATTGTATATATTAGGATTAGGAGTCAATCTCCTTTCTAGTAAGAAGATTTACAAAGCTGGACTTAAGGGCAGATTTAATTCAGATTGTATATATTTTCGAAAAAATAAAATAA
>PQXK01000485.1:0-10220 GCA_004786245.1 Botrytis hyacinthi | reverse complement strand
AACTATATTTATTTTTATTGAAATTATAATAATCTATAATAACATATTACTATACTTATATAGGAATGGGGAGTAAATGAAGAAGATTAGGGGTGTAATTTCTTTAAATAGAACTATACTTGTATTTGTAACAGTTCCGTATATATTGATTAATAATATTATTCATATTCTTCCAATAATATTATTTGGCTAAGAGAGAATAGATTTTCTTTATATCAGGATATATAATAGAGATTGAGTTATAGGCTTTATAAATCAGATATATTCGTAAATTATTTGTATTCGATATATAAAATTGATTGTTATAAAGCAAGAGTTCTTTTTCGAGTATAAGATATTTATATAATTTGATAGTCTGAATGCATAAGGCTTTTAAACTTGAATGGAATCTATTTGCTTTAATAATACGATTTACAATATCGAAAAGCGGAGTGATTATATATATACTAATATGTACAACTTCTTTCAGGTCTTACCGTAAAGATTCATGTATAATCTTAGTGTTCATTTAATTATCTTTTATAAACTACTAAAGACAATTCTTCTTTTTAATATTATTCTACTGATTCAACTCGTTAATATAGCATATGAATATATCTATGAGGGAATTATTCTTTCTAGTACAATATATAATAATAAAGTTGTATTTAGTAAGTAGTTTTGCCTAGTATACTTAACAAATATTTAGCTGTTTTGTAGACATAAAATACTTAAGAGCTTTATAATCGATATAAACTTTAATTTGATGTAGGGATTCGATAAGCTTGGTTTTTCAATTTATTTATTTATTTATTTATTTATTTATTTTAATTTATATCCAGGGAGTAAGCCGCAGGGGCTCGCCACAACCTCCCAAGGGGTACTAAGGATAGACTATACTAACAGGAGTATTAGTATAGCCATGCGTTCCGTTCTTCTATAGTTGTAATATAGACCAGGGGAAAAGCGGCTAGAGGTATTATATACACTCCTGTTGCTTATCTCCCACTTGCAATATCAGTACTGTTCAACCCACTTTATATTAAATAGTCCAGACTTGCGGCTAGCTCTAGGGCCTTATATTATCAGTTTTTGTATAGTACAGTTTATACATAACAATAAAAAAGGGAAAAGCAGCTCCAAAGAGGAATGTAGCCCTAATTAGTAATATAAAAGTGAAAGATTAAAGAATCTCTGGAGAAACTGAGTATAATTGCTTAAAGTAATTAATAATTGCTAGGAAGTTTGTAAAGTCTATTAGGATCTTTAGGAGAAGAGAGAGATAATCGATTGCATTCTTTATATCTCGTAGGATTAGATCGGATTTATTCGGCCAGTTTTCGAATTAGGTGCGAGAATATTGATAGAGTACTAAATGCTCAGGCTCTTTATTATATCCATAGAAGTATTCTGGAATAGCATTATTATACTGAAAGCATTGGTAATAAGACACAAAGTCCTTATATCCGATTTTAAGCATTATTAATTACTGAAAAATAAAGCAAAAAAGAGCAAGTTCCTCAGATTCTTTGATTTAATAATTGAGGTATTAATAGTAATATTAGCTAATAAGGATAACTTTATTTTATTTCCATTATTTCTACTTTGCCTTTTATCTAAGGATTCTGGTTATTAAGTTTATTCTATTAATAATAGGGAATGATAAATTATTGTTTTCGATATAATCACTACAAATACTCAGATTGGTAAACTGATCTACCTTCTCGTTTCCAAGAATTCCAGTATATCCAGACGACTATCGGATTATTACTTATCTATTCCTCATAATCTTATAATAATACAGAAATGCTTATTGAAATGAATTAAAGGTATTGCTCCTAATATACCAAATAATTAAGATATTATCGATGCACATAGTGATTTGCTTAGCTAGCTTTAATCAAACAATATACTCTAGTTCTTTTAATATATTCATTATCTCAATATCGAAAATGTACAAAAACAAATTAATCACTCTATAATCGGATATTATTAGAAATTATTTCTAATAAATTATATAACTATAGCCAATTATTTTTTGCCCTCAATAATATTATTTAATATTGTCCGAAAAGATTATAATATATTTGTTAGGCAAGCGATTCTATTATTACATAAATTCAAATGCAATTACTTCTTTCTTTATATTCTTTATAGAATCAATATGATTCTCTACAGAGAAATATAGTAAGGAGAGTATTAATCTCAATACTTTTGAAATCAATCCAACTAATCTGTAAAGGTTAATATTGTTTATTTTATATTAAAGTATTTATATTAAACAAATTACTAATAAATAATTTTTGTTCATCTTACAGAATCAGAGTACAAAACTTATTTATACTTATTCGAGTATTAGTTTACTAAATAATAATCCAAAATCTCTCAAAATTATAATAATCGGGGTTATATACCAAACGGGTAGAACTCCTTTTACTACTAAAACAATTGCTTAATTAATCTTGATAATATAATTATTCAGCCTTATACTTATTATTGTATTATAAACAGCTTTTCCTACCCGATTTGGCTTCATTTGATTTATATACTATATCTTGGATTTATAGAGAGCAGAGAGTAGAACATAAGTGATTACTGTCTTATACAATATCACAGCTAACAGGCTATAGTATATCTGTACAAGCCCTTTAATATACCTTGCAACCTTACGGGCTTTCGCTTTGTATTTTATTACATATCTTTTAAAGAAAAGCTTCCAATTAAACCAAATATTTAGTTAGTGTAGGGTAGGTTGGATAGCTTTGTTGTTTATTTTATTAATAAGATGGATCATTATCTTATTGTTTACTTTCAAGTACAGAATATATGCCTTTCTTTTTTTAAAGAGATATATCATCTCTAACTTTTCTAGTATAAATACTATACGGTTTCATTTACTCTATTAGAAGATTTGGTGAAGATTGTATTTAAGGAGATTAATATTCTTGTGTACATTTTTGGATATATAATAAATGTAAATATTATTAGTATATTTAAAGCATAGCTTGGTATTTTAATTTAGAAGTTTGGCGAAATATAGAATATATAGTATAAACAAGAGTAGAGAGCTTTACAGAATATTACATTTGATATAGCTATATTCAGTAATTGCATTTTTTAATCGAACTTTTATTAAGCAATTATTCAGAAAGACTTAAACTAATTATAGAAGGGAGCGGGGCTATTCTTATTGACATATATATTCTAGTAATTTGTTTAGTAGAAGTATATTGAATGCACCTTGTATGTTCAATATTATTATTATAATCTCTTACTTGCAAATAAAGGTTTCTTTAATATTATATACAAATAAAATAACTAAATTCATTACTGTTCACTTGGGGAATACCTCTTTATATTAAGGGCTGAGTATGCCTATTATTATAACAATTTATAAGATGTATTAAGTGATTATGCATTTCAGATCCTTTGAGATATATAAAAGTAGTACTATTAATCACTAGGATTATATTAATGATTTGTTTTTCTTTTTAGTCTTTGAAATTATTATTATTTTTGTATATCTTTATCTATCTGGAAAATAGTTTAATTACAGATATTGGTTGAAGATTCCAATGATTATCAGTTCAATAAAGTCTCAGCAAGCTTTTAGAAGGCGAATAGTGATTTGATTGGGCTTTGGTGAGGTGCTTAAAATTCTTATAATATTCTTTTTCATTTCTTTAAAGGATATCTCTATATATTATGGGAATTCGTTGGGTATGCGGTCTGGTTGGAGTAGGTTTGTTGTGAGATTATTGTTATTATCGAAATACTCGAGAATCTTTTTTTATAGAACCCGAACCTTTTTCGTAGTATCTTCAATTACTATATTATCAATAATTAGGGGTGGCGTTCTGAGGTTGGCAGTATGCTTATACTAGTTGATTACTTTATATAGATCTTTATCACAATTTATCTTATTAATGATTCTATACTAATATTAGCGTTTTGCTTTTCTAATTATAGTTATTAATATTCTTCGCTAATATTCCGCTTAATTAATACCTTCAGCTCTAAATATTCTATAATTTTGATATATTGTTCTGTATTCGTTTGTTTATTAGAGAACAAAATGTTCGAAAGTGTTTTTCTCTCTTTCTGTTAAGCGAATTACTAATTCAAATAAAGAATCCAGTATTTCTATTAATTTATTAATCTGCCTGGCAAGTATATTTACTGAATTTAGAAAATAGGGAACTTTGTTCTTTATAATCCTCTAAAAGATTGAAAGGCCTTTATTGCTAATTATACAATTAAAGGATTTAGTAATGGGTAAGGTAAGATTCGGAATTATAGTTATCTACATTTTGTAATCAAAGCTGCTTTTCAGATTAATATCAATAACGGTGTTAACAAAAGGGATATTAGAAAAGGTTAAATCAATCATATAGTCTGCTTTGTGGGTGGGGACTTCTAGGGTCCCGATAAAGTCCATTCTATTTGAAAGAAATCATTCTGTAAGGAGAGCTCCTTGACTAGCTGAGGTTATACTAAGTTCGAATAGATTATGCTTGGTATTAAAATCGCTATCTATTACTATACAATTGGGGAAAGTTATAGAAACTATTAAATCTATTATCTTTCTAATATTCAATTATCAATATATATTAATAATCTTTATATTATTTACTTTTATTTATAGAAGATTCCGGTATGGTTGAATATATTTTTGTTAAGTATATAGCTGCTTGTTTTTATATATATATATTATCGTTCTTAATCTCTCTCTCTCTCTTTTAGGGTTATCCGGACTATTCTAGTTATTTGTCAATACAAAGAGATTATATCCCGGATGGTTCTGGGTTCGAATTCCAGGGTATATAGAGGGTTCCTATATACATAGAACCTTCAAGTTTTATTCATATGCCATTTACAATATCACAATATGTACTCCTATCTTTTTTTATATATTCGCCCAGCTGATTCATATAAATCAGGCTGTAGCTATCTGGCAGCTGGTATTGCGGTGCTGAGAGGAGTAACTATTTATTCAGATCGATATCGATATTTATACTAGTATATTATGTTAGCGTAGTATTGAAGAGTGTCTTTTCATTTAGGCTACCCTTATTTAAGTATTTCCTTTTAAAACAATAGGAATTCTTGAGCGAGCTGCTAGTTAAGGAAGTATTCTAAGGGGTATATTAGGAGTTACTCAGATTTTTATATGTAGTGATACGTTCTTTGTGGATTGAAAGAGGGATTTTTATTATAACGCTTTAAAGGAGCATTGTAGTTAAGGTAGATGTTTTATTAACTAGTGCTTTAGTGGTTAGACAAGTTTTTCAATTATATTTCTTGATCTTATGGATTTCGGATTTTATAAGGCGTATGACTTTTCTATTAACTCGGCGCAGTATTGTAGGATAGTTATTATATCCGGCTTAAAATGATTCTATATAATTTGTATATTTAGTTTTGGCCTTACACTTAGACTTAAATGGGCTATTGTGGTTTGTTTATAGAATACTGTAATTATTATATCTTGAAACACTCTTGTATATCATTGGATTACAGAAACCCTGGTACCCTGGATTATGGTGAGTAATACGCTACTTTGGCTTAATGTACCGAGCTCATTTAAAGCTATTAAAAAGCCTAAAGGGGGAGACTTCTCTTGGTAGACTGATAATTCAGGTCTGCTTATAGAAATCGATTGTTCGAATAGTAGTTCGACAGTCAATCGGGAGAGTGCCTATTTGTATTAATACTTCCTCGGCTATTATTTCCTTAATAACAAGTATTCTATCTCCATTTAGGCTATAAAAGGAAGTTGGAATCCCCTCTAGTATATAGCAATATCAGGTTATAGGTTGTTCTAGGCTATTATAATTCAGAATCTTCTTAATCTTTTTTGTATTCTCGGCTTTAAGAAGTTTATTGCGTATAGCGCTGCTAGTAGCACATATTACTTAATCAATAGCTGTGGGGGTAATAGCCGCTATATCGATATCTTTTAGATTAGGGATAGCTTTATTAATCGCCTTTTTTAATATATAGGTACTCGGGCGGCTTACTATCAGTACAGCAATTCCTGTTGCTAATAAACGGGTATTCATTCTAGTTTTCCGGGGTTTAATCGATTTCTATTTGTTAGCTTACTCTTGTATATATGTGTTTGCGTTTATAAACACACTCGAGTTTTTCGGGGTCTTTATAATATCCGTGTAAATGCGATTTGGATTATTATTGTTCTTGTTTTTAGTTATGGGTTATATTATACTTTATAATAACCTAATTTTAATATTATTTATTGTTATATTACATATTTCTTTGTTGAAAACTACTTTCTTAGATGTACTATTAACTTCAAATTAATAAAGCATTGTTTCAAATACTTTATAAACCTTGTGTTTAAATTACGCTTATTTATCGAGAGTATTAAGTTATATTATAATAAAGAATCCTTTCATCGTTTGTGGTTTTGATGTAACGGCTCTTATAGTTTCTGTGTTATAGGCGCTTGTACTACTGTAGTTGAATGGTAAGGGTAAGGGTGGCGATCGGTTGCGAGTGAATCGGGGATTGGTTGTGATCGGCGCTCTTGTAGGAGTAGTTGTTATAGCACTTACGCCGTTAGTGATGATTATAGCTATATCTGATATTAGAGCTTATGTAGTCGGAAGGTGTGGCTTAGTACGATCTAAGCTCGCTGATGTGTCGTGTAAATTGCCATATATATATATCGTATCGTATGTACTAATATGCAATAATTATGCTTGGTTTTCTAATAATCTAAGGATTTAATAATTATAAGTATTTCTTTATTATAAACTTTATAGTTCAGTTCAACAGTGATTATTATTTTAAAGAAATAAACAACTAATAACTATTTATTACTATATTTCTGAAAGAGTATATTAGCGATTATATTATTAGATATATCGATTTCCAGTATATAAAGTAATGTATAGTTATAGTGCTATAGAAGAGGAATAGAGATAAGTTTGTCTTTAAGTATATCAAATGCGATTTAACAGATTTCATTGAAGTGGAATTTAATATTCATTTTTGTGAATTCGTAAAGAGGTTTTGCTATTATACTATAATCCTTAATAAATTAATAGTAAAAGTTATAAAAACCTAAGAACAATTGAACACCTTTCATAATAATAGAATAAGTCCAAATAGTAACCATTTCAATCTTCTCTAAATCAACTTGTATACCTTCTATAAAGATAATAAAATCTAAGTATTTGATATATTTAATATTGAATTTGTACTTCTTGAGATCTACTTAAAGACTAATAGATTCAAATTATTCGAGAATATACCTTACATATTCTTTATATTTGTTTTCGTTTTCAGAATATATAAGAATGTTATCTAGATAGATAATATAGAAGTTATCTAAATAATCAAATAGGATATTGTTTATATATTACTGATAAGTTATAGGACCGTTTGTTAGTTTAAAAGATAAAACTTTGTATTTGTAGGAATCGTATCGAGTATAGAAGATAGTGTACTCTTCGAAAGCTGGATTCATACGAATATAATGGAATGCTTATTAAATGTCTAGTTTGATATATATCTTTACGCTAGTGAGTTATATAAGTATCTTGTTAATAAAAGGTAAAGAATATTTATCTTTATATATTAAAGAATTGAATAATCAAAAGTCTATATAGAACCTTAAACTTCTATTCAGCTTTCTCATAAAGAGAATCGGCACTACGAATAATGTTTGATTGAATTCTATAAATCCTTTAGTAAGATTCTCGGTAATATATTCTTTAATAATTTCAAGCTATTTGAGCAATATTTTATATAGGGAACTATATTTGAAAGCTTTTTTATCTTCTTTTTTTAATATAATCTTGTGATTATATAATTGAGAGGGAGATAGGATATCGGAATCACACTTGGAGAACGCTCGATAATACTATTAGTAAACTTCCAGAATCGGTGATTTAATCTCAATATCTACAATAACTAGATTGAGAGCTGTAATAGTTTTCGGCTTGAAGCTATTCAAAGCAATAACTACAGTTAAGATTCGATAGTTATTGTCTTGACTAGATTTGTAAATCGAAATAATATCGTTGATTTCTGTATATATAATTATAAAGATTTTATAATCTTTACTTCTCTTATAGATGAGTTAAAATTGAGTCGATTTGAAAGTATAGATATTAAATATATTGGAAATATGTAATAGAAAAAATTCATATATGGACTAGATAGAAGCTTGATTAAAAGCAGATTTCTTTTTTAGATTAACTGGAACCTGAGTCTTGATTATATCGAAAATTATTGTAGTAATCTCTTAAGGAGGTATACTAAATCTCTTAGATATAATTATTATTATAATCTACTATTCGTTGTTTATTCAATAGTATATTTCTTCTAATTAAGCGGTCCGATTATTGATGTCTTTTTATCTCAAATGACTAATTCTTGACAATTGAAAACTATTCCTAGTTAAAAGTATATTTTTAGATAAAGAAATAGTAGGTGAATATTCAGAAGGCTATTTGAAGCATTAATTAAAATAATCGACTTTGGCTCAGATCTCTACCAACTATTTATAATCTAGGATTATACTATATAATTTCAAATCAATAATGAGAAATGATATAAATAACTATTAACGAGTATTAATCATAAAGTTAAGAAAGATTAAATAAATAATAGCTTTATCTCTTGTATTATTATAGCTTTTGATTTCAATAAATGGTTTGAATAATATAAAACGGGATTTGAATATAGGGAATAGTTGTGAAATAAGTGTCTTATTAATAAAAGCGAAGCTGTTCGCTTTGAAATCAATGAATATTTAGATTTAATAAGTATATCCATTCTTCAAAAATATATAGAATAAATTTATAAAGTCATTATCTATTAGTTTTATCAAATTAAGGAATCTCATATTCCGGATTATGTTTAGAAAGGAACTTCTGTCTAAGCATTGTAATTTAAATATTAATCTTCAGCCTTACAAACAAACTCGATAGCTTTTACTTATACTTATAGATTTATATTCTTCTTGATATTCTTTTCTATATTATAGAACTCTTTGTTTTCTTTAATCTCTTGGATTTCGGCTATAGCATTTATATTACTTGTATATAATATAAAACTGCAATTAACTTCTAATATAGGAATAGGAGTATTATAATTGAAATTGTTTTCTGAAGATGGAGTGTTATTTGACTTGAAAGTTTCTATATAGCTAATGGGAGTATAAGAGGGATATTGAGTTTGAGACTAAGTAGATAAATTCGAATTACTCGATAGGCGAAGAGTGCTTCTAAAGGTAATTAATGAATTGATGCTAATAAATGGTTTTCTAGAAGGTATTTCTTTAATTATTCTGTAACAATTGTATTCTCGAAGTATAACTTCGAGTTTATCGATCTTAGTAAACCTTTTAGCTAGATCTTTTATAATATAATATTCTTTAATATGAAGACTAATAGCTTGTTGAAGGAAATCGGATATTTTTCTTTTTAGATCGCGGAGAAGAGTTCTTTAATTAGTGATTTCCGCTTATATAATTAATAATCTGAATCTATAATATTATATTAAGAAATTTCCGTATTGGATATTATTAGGTATAACCTAGTGTTTATATTCAGTTTATGTATAATCGGCTTTAGTCAGGTTCTTATAGATAACTGCAAATTGATTGATCAATTACTATTCTATTAAGTAGAGTACTTAAATATACAGTGAAAATACATATTCTTGTGCCTCTCCTTTTATCTAATCTATTATATAAGATTGCTATTACATTTTCGAAATAAGTGAATTTTCATAAAGTTCGAGTTATTCAATAATTAATAGCTGTTATAAGCTTGCTTTCAGTTTTATACCATCTTTAAGTTTGAATAAAAGATTAATGAGCTTTGGAATATATAGACACTCTATTATAATAATAGATAAGCGAGAATAAGGTATTTAGTGAATTTGTGGATTACAAGAGATTACAACTAATAGCAAATGGGATCTATTATTAATATTCGAAAGGGATTGTTGCAAAGACTGGCTTTATAAGTATAGAGTTTTCTTATTCTTCTTTTTCCCAATAATAGGAGATACTCTCTTGATAAAATCAATAGAAATATCAGAAATCCGAACTCCGCGATTCATAATGGAATCTATATAATATTGCTATTATTATCTTAAAGATTAAAATAGATGAATAATACTAGAACTATACTATAATAATTCGTTTTTGAATCTTGTAATTTCGTTCTACAACTTTTTTATTATTGAAATTATTGTTTTAAATT
>PQXK01000484.1:0-10249 GCA_004786245.1 Botrytis hyacinthi | reverse complement strand
TAATACTTTAAAAACGATTTATTCAATACATAATGAAGGTATTGTAGAATTTATTGCAATTACGAAAGGATCACTTCGTCAACCACGGATTCTTTCACCACAGGGTCAGATTGTATCTAAAAGTTGAAGAAATAGATCGTATACCACTCTTCATAAAAGTGCGGGGTAAATCATTAATGTAACCTTGTATAGAATCAAATCCCCAGGAAGATTTGATAGCATCACCTGTATACACATATCAGAATATAAATATCATATAACAATAAGAAAGATTCATTCAATAAAGGTAAAGTAATTCTCTTGGGAGAATCTCTAATAGAAAAAGGTATAATAGAAAAGATTGAATAAATATAAATGATTATAAACTTAAGAAAATGGAAAACTTTTCTTTTCTTATACTTATATTGATCAATCTTTCAAATTAAAGATCAATCATATCTATCAAAATTCTATATAACTTCATTACAATCACGAAATACTATACATACTCATCTCTCGAATCAAGTAATACAAATACTCAATTGCTTCAGCCATATAATAATATATATAATCCTATATACAAAAAACTATTGAATTAATTTACTCATTCAAAGATCGATATTTATTTAGCAATTATCTGTATATACATAACAACTTTTTCTTTTCTTTTATTGAAAATTTCATTTGCATTGTATGCTTTATACTCCTTTATTTGATAATAAACCTACCAAACAATCAAAAAGGCATAGCAATCATTTGGAAAAAGTACTCACTATTACTTACAGTACTTATTACCTACTAATTTTCCTTTGTTTACTATACAAATCACTTAGTGTAATCATTAAAGCACTGATCGATTTGGGGGGTGTGTCACAGAAATCACTGTTTTGTACAACATTATGTGATTAAGCATAATACTCTTTCAAAGTATATACTCCTATAATTACAAAATGCTCTTTTAGTATATTACATTAGTAAACCCTAATACCTAATTAGGCAATTCCATTGCTTAATTAGTGTATATAAGATAGATATAATCCTTATAATTATATCTCAAGTTAATCTATTTTACTATCATCATATATACCTATCATATAATCAAAGTAACCAATCGACATAGCTATTCCTTCGTGATATTAATGAATATAGAATAGTTATTTGAATAATACTTAATTATATCAGAAATAATCCTAATCAAAAAAGGCAATACGACAACTAGCAGTATTTGACTTTTTACCAAATCGAGCCTACAATACTACAAATCCTATCTTTAATTAATTATAACTTTTGCTACAATATCTCAATAAAGAAATAATTATTATTATTCGATTTTTTGAATCAAGGCGAATCGAATGATATCAAAAAAGTAAAATATTTTATCCAATCTTAATCTAACCTTAACCGCATATTCAATAGTCAAAAATTTTATAAGGAATTAGATAGATATTCTGGCTTTTCTTATATCTTATAAGATCTATCTCTATATCTCCTATTCGAAACGATATTCTCTATACCTTAAGGTTTTAATATAGAATTCCTTATTTTCAGATTTAAATCTCCTCCCTTTTTGGATAACCCTATAATCACTTAACTTATTTATATAGTATAATCTAATTTTAGCAAATACATCTTAATATACTTATTAATTGTATATAAGTATTCCATAAAGATATTTATTTAGATTATATCTCATAATTTATTATATTGTTAATTCTTTAGAATTGTTTTTGGATTAATATATACATAGCACTTACTTTCCCATATCCTATAGTAATTGATATCCGGGGTTGATTTTATAAACACTTTAATTAAACTAATAATACTATTATTAATAATCAATCCAATATTCGTTTTATTCCTATAATATATATTATATTTAACAGCTTCATCCCAGAATTCTAATAGTAATCCAGCCTCTTTTAATATAACTCTCATATCAGCTTCAGTAATACTAATATTTCTTTTAGTAACTCTATTCTGATAAGATAATACTACAATAGTTAATTCTGATTGAATTCCAGAGTTTCATTTTTTAATAGTTTAGATTAACTCTAATATATTATTAGTTTGAGTAGCTATTATCTTATTATTAATACCAAATTCCAATTCAGTTTTCCATTTCTTCAATCTTAATATAACTTTATTTTTTATTTTTAAGATTAAAATCCAATTTACTTTTATTCAGTTATTTATAATTAATAGAAAATAACAGTTTCCTTATAATAACCTTGAAAATAAATTAATAATATCAAAATGAATAAGCTCTAATCTTTTCGTTTTGTAGAGATTAAACTGTTTCGGAATTAGATTCTTTATTTTAATAAGTATATATACTTTGTATATAGGGATTTTGAATAGAACTTTGATTGGTTTTCCTAATATAATAACTTTATAAAGATTCCGTATTTTCTCTAGGCCAAAATAGTTAAATTGTTTGTATTATAATAAATAAGTTTCTAGATTCTTTTTGGTTTTGTTTAAGAAGGTATTTAGGGTAATCTTATTTGACTCAATATCACTAATAATCTCTATACTCTATAGAGCAATATTTTTATATCTTTTTATAATATCCAATATTATATAGATTCCTCTATTTATTTTTACTTTAATAATATTTATTCTATTTTTTCGAAAATACATACAATCTGAATTGAATCTGCTCTTAAATCCAGCTTCGCAAATCTTCTTACCAGAAAGAAGATTAACTTCTAATCCTGATATATACAATATCTTTGAAAATAAAACCATACCTCCATTTTCTAACTCCATTATAGCAGTACCTATTCAATCACAATACATAACTCCCCCACCAACTTTTATTGTCTTTCTCTTTATTTTCTTAATATTTTTAAAAAGAGAAAGTTGATCAGATATATATAAAGAAACATCAATATCTATATACTAACGAAAAGAATGAATTTTACAAATGAATTCTTTAAAAATACGACATTCTTCATTATCAAACTTTTCTTTACTTTCTAATAAATCGAGATTGACTAAAAGACTCTTACTATCTATAAGATAAATATAATTCCTTCTTTTCTTAATAAAGAATACTTTATTTATCTTTTTCAATATTGCTTTTTATTACTTGATTTTATAATATTTATGAAATAAAGCTTATACAAATATAAGATCCTTATAATCATATAGAAAATAACTCTTTTACTTGTATAAATAGCAAATTTAAATATTAGCTGTTTTATCTCGATTTTACTATATCGGTAAACTTGGTTCTCTATTATCTCTTTATCAATTTAGAATTACATACTTTTCGTTAGCAGTATAAGCTTATTCTATCTCTTGAATACTAAATTCTTTAATTGTGAAATACTTGATCTTGTTTTCTACTGCTAGCGTGCTTTAAATACTTATAGCATTGATTGTTATTTGGTAAGCGCTTGGAAGGCTTTTAGTAAGGATTAGAAAAAGAGCTTTATTTCTATATGAATTCTTGAATATAGGATTAGTAATATTGAATTTGCATTAATATTTTTTTAGTTTATCCCAAACTTTAATAATAGTTATTTCTGAATGACTAGTAGATTTGAAGGTAAATATTTGAATTATTATTAAATACATATTAACTGTAATATCACTAATTCTTAAATACTTTGATTTCAAGTAATTCTATAATATCTGTATTGTATTATATTCATTAATAAGCATTTCGTTATTGTTATTAAATAATCTATATATATATAAGAATACATTAGCTTTATCTTTTAAGTATTTAATCTTCTTATCAAAATTGAGTCTGATATTTATAATTTTGCTTTCTTTAAGGATTGGAAAAACTTTGATATTATCAATTTCTATTCCAATTTCTTTAATCTTAGTATATTCTTGCAATATGGATTCAATTGTATAGAATCAATTCTTTCCTTTTAATTGAATTCTCATTTATCGAAATTATTGCTTATGAGTTTCTTGAATAAGATTCGGAATATTCTTGATTTGATCCTTAATTTTGTTCATTTTGATATTTATATAGAGAATTTTCAAGGTTTTCCTTCTCTTTTCTATATAGATAGAACTATACAGATTATAAATATGAATATAATATAAATATAGTTAGTATCGCGTGTCTTTCTATTATACTATATATGTTTTTATTTATAAATAGTATTATATTCTTTTTCAATTCTGTTAATTGATAATAATAGTGATTATAGTATTACATACTGATTATAGAGTAGTACTATATACTCTTCAACTTTACGAATTGGATTGTAATAATGATTGCATCAATTATGTCTAGAGGCTATATTAACTGGATTTCATAATCTATTAAAAGATTAAATTGAAAAGTTCTTTATATTGATTATCTTGTTATGTATATAAGTATATTGATCTCCTTATAGTATTATATGAGGGTATCAATATATCTTTCTATATTTTGTCTAATCTAGTCTGTTTAGGTAACCGTATTACTAATCACTATATGTGCTTAGCACCGGTAACTTCTATTCCTTTTAATAAAAACTGTAATTAACTTTTAATATAAAAATAGGAGTATTATAATTGAAATTGTTTTCTGGAAATAGAGTATTATTTGACTTGAAAGTTCCTATATAATTAATAGAAGTATAAAAAGAATATTGAGTTTGAAACTAAATAAATGAATTCGAATTATTCAATAAGCAAAGAATACTTTTAGAGATAATTAATGAATTAATATTAATAGATAGCTTTCTAGAAAGTATTTCTTTAATTATTTTATAACGATTATATTCTCAAAGTATAACTTCGAGTTTATTAATCTTAATAAATCTCTCAACTAGATCTTTTATATTATAATATTCTTTAATATAGAGACTAATAGCTTATTAAAGTAAATCGGATATTTTTCTTTCTAGATTACAAAAAAGAATTCTTTGATTAGTGATTTCTGCTTATATAGCTAATAATCTGAACGTGCAATATTATACTAGGAAATTTCCATATTAAGCATTATTAGATATAACCCAGTATTCGTACTCAGTTCGTACATGATCGACTTCAGCCGGGTTCTTGTAAATGGCTATAAGCTAATCGATCAATTACTGTCCTATTAAGCGGGGTATTTGAGTATATAGCGAAAACATATATTCTTATACCTCTTCTTTTATTTAATCTACTATATAAGATCGCTATTACACTTTTGAAATAAGCGAATTTTTATAAAGTTCGAATTGTTTAATAACTAATAACTATTATAAACTTGCTTTCGGCTTTATACCATCTTTAAGTTTAAATAAAAGATTAATAAGTTTCGGAATATACGAACACTTTACTATAATAATAGATGAGTAAGAGTAAAGTATTTAATGAATTTGTAGATTGTAAGAGGTTGTAATTAATAATGAATAGAATTTATTATTAGTATTCGGAAGGAATTGTTGTGAAAACTGGCTTTGTAAGCATAGGATTTTCTTATTCTTCTTTTTTCCGATAATAGGAGATACCCTTTCAATAGAATCGACGGGAATATTAGGAATCCGAACTCTGCAATTCGTAATAAAATTTGTATAATATTATTGTTGTTATCTTAAAGATTGAAATAGGTGAGTAGTACTAGAACTATACTATAGTAATTTATTTCTGAGTTTTGTAATTTCGTTTTGCAATTCTTTTATTATCGGAGCATACTCTTCCTAATCTAAAAGAGTATTTTCTAATTTACTACCCTCAAGAGTTAATACCTTAATCGAGGAGTTATTTTTATATTTTTTATCCTTTCCATATTTATTTATATTTATATTAGAGTCATAAAAACTATTATTATTGCTCTTTTGAAATTGATTATTATTGAATATAGAAGCTTGACTAATAAATAAACGATATAAGCCTTTTAAGACAAACAGATCGCAACCTGGGCTGAATAGTATAGAAGATATAATAGTGATATTTATAACTTTATATATTAGGGGTATTTGTTATTTTCTATCGAATATATTTTATTTGGAATTAGTCCTTTTCCTATAAATGATATCGAATGTTCTCGATATACTCAAGAAGATATTATAGTTATAAGATATTATTTAGTCAGCCACTAGATAGTCGTATAATTATATAATAAGTTATAAATAATATAATACTTTGCTTTAAAAGAACTGTAAGAGTAGGATACAACTTATTCTTAAAATCTACAATTATAGAAATAGGAGCAAAACGCTTATAGAGTGTAATTATATATTATTTATATATATATGATTGTATACGTACGTGTATGCGCATGTAAGCGATAGCGCTGCAATTGAGTACGATTCGTAACAATAGTTGGCGCTGTAATAATATAATAATATCAAATTAATTTAATATTGAATTCTGAAATAGATAAATTTCGATGTAAAAAGTGCTTATATACGAACCCGGGCCCTCATCAAAAACAGGCCCTCGTAATATGATTTTTATAAAGGTTTAGTTTTCTTTTAAATTACGTATATCTAATGCTGGATACGCATATCTAATCCTGAATGCGTATATCTGATATTGACCTGTGAATATTGTCAAGTTAGATGTGTAAAGGTCCCGTTACCATCATTTAAATGTATCAATCAGAGCTGTCAAATATTATATAGTCCGGCCTTTCCTTAATAGAAATCTTGCCCTCATTTTCTACAGCCAGAAAGTTATTAGTACTTGACAGTCGCACTAACCAGCTTTTTCTTCTGTACATCATATTTGTATGTTAGCTATCTTTCACGATGAGCATTCATAAAAGTCTTGGCATTAATAGCGTCGACCAAATGTCTATGGATCTATACTATATTTAGCTTAGTTTGATACTCCATATTCCAGTATCACGTGACTACGAGACACGGCAAACTTTGTTTGCACGACAAGTCAAACGTGAAAGTAATTACGCAACATTTATTGCAATTACACAAAACACAGTCTTTCCATCGCCATATCTTTATCAATCATCTCTATCGCCCAATATTTATTACGACTTTACGAGTACAACCATCCTGGCGGTGGTATGTTCTTCACCTGTAGGTAGGCGGATCTCGAGACTCCTCTTCTAGGATGGCTAGGTACCACCTCTTGTAGGTTGATCAAATGTCACCTGTAGCAGGCGGATCTCGAGACTCCTCTTCTAGCAGGATGGCTAAGTATCACCTCTTGTAGGCTGGTCAAATGTCACCTGTAGCAGGCGGATCTCGAGACTCCTCTCCTAGTAGGATGGCTAAGTATCACCTCTTGTAGGCTGGTCAAATGCCACCTGAAGTAAGGAGACTAAGTATCTCCTCCCTACTAGAACTTGGTTTCTAGATAAATATGTTGTTGAGGATAGTATTCTAAGGCTTTTCATTCTGCTTACATTGGTCACATCTTATTACCTATCAGAATAGCGCTAACAATTGTCTTCGCAGGTGTCCCATCTTCAATACAGTATAACAACAGGCCGCTATGGCTTCTCCGACGTTCGGCTGTACAGAGGTACCTGTAGTTATTAAATGGGTGGATGCTGGACAATACAGCTATATTGGCACACGAATTCAAAATCTACGAATGAATATACACCTTGGCACACACGAAAGTCCCAAATTGCTCTTTTGGTTCACAGTAACAGTTGGAGTTACAGCGAGCCCTGAATCCTCTACGATACGCACAAAGTTGCTCTACTTCGTTATCCAAGCTAGTTTGCTTGAGTACAACGAGAATGATACATGTCTTTCGTTAGAGACTCCAAACTCTGATTGTTCTCCCGACACTAGCGCTGCTATCAGAGAGGCTGGCATATGTTCCGATTATGCCTCTGTTTCCCGTATATGCTTTCAGCTCCACAATCATGGCACAGTGTTCATGCCCCCTACTGAGAAGCATCCTTTTACCCCTGCGTCGGATAATGTCTTACAACTATTGGCTAGCATGGAATCCCTCTCCCAGGTTAAGCAATTCTGGGTATATACGTCGCTTGAAGATTCGCTTCTTACGAACATTTGGAAAAGGATCGATCGAATACGCAAGGGAACCTTTACAGGTGACTTTACGACTCAGAGTGTATATAAACGTGGTATGGTATGCGACAAATGGAAGAATTTCAATAAATTTGTGAGACAGGGGAACCCGGCGAAACATAAAAGCAATTTTCATGGCGTGAAGCATAACTCCGACGCTCCACCGCTATATACTAGTGAATGTCAGGGTGCTGGAGTAGAACACAAAGGTGATTTAGTAGTTGACTTGATAGTGAGCAATACCGCTGACATTCTAAAAATAAAGATGGTGATCGACTATACGAATCCAGTAGAATCTCTAGCAAACATCCATCTTCCCATGACCTCGATCAACTGCTTGTAGATACCGAATCCGATGAAGAATTGTCTGTAGGGCGGAAGCGCAAATACGACAAGATATCTTCCGATACCTTAGGTAGCCTTAAGAACTTTAATAGTGCTAGTATACTTGATTCTAGTGAGCGATTCGTTTTGCACCTCTTTTTCTCTCAAGGTTCCTCCAGTACTACTAACTATGTCACCTAGATAAACCCTGCTTAGATCGTCAGAGCTCCAGAGTTCGGTTCGCCAAACCTCGTAGCGAAGTTCCGGGCTATCTTGAAAAGCAATTGGCTGCCTTTATACGTTGGGTATTAGAGATCGACTTACACTTGGAGAAGGATTGTGAACAGATCTTCTCAGATCTTGGCGGGGCAGTGTCTCGCGGAGACATCACTAAATTCAACGAAATCAAGACAGATTGCATGGCGAATATTTATATTACATATGCTAAGAGAGGATCTAAATGGGTTTTAAGGAATACTATCTGAAAAAGACATGTTGCTACAACTCTAGTTTGAGCTATAGTTGTAATGTTTTCGATACAAAAAATAATATTTTGTCTCAAAAGAACTATAAGAGCAAAATCCAATTTTTTCTCAGAATTCATAACTGTAGAATTGAGAGCCTAGTGTTTACAGATAGACAGCGTCCTCAAGTATTCCCACATCCATACTCTAATGGATAATGGTATAACGATAGATCTGTAGTAGTTTCGCTTGTATAGACGACGACTCAATCTTAAACGATTTTATCCATGTTTCGCTTTTAACGTGGAACTGATGTGGTTAGACTGATGTGGTTCAACGTCAATCTGTCTATTCACTTGTCTTATATTGTATACCATAAACTTTTCTCAGCTTGCGTTCTGGCTTTTGGTCCCTCGTATTGAAACTCAGCTGCCCAAGTCCCTTTCGTTTCGAGGCCGAAGTTGGAGATAAAAATTTCAGGCACCCGCCATCGCAGGAAGTAGTTTTCATAGCTTGATAGATTATAGCTGGTTCGTTGGTCTGTAAGATCCCTTTCTCGATGTAAAGACTATCATCATAAAATTTGCAAGGGTCCTCAACTTCTGCAAATATGTGTATGGAATGTCGGCTGTGTACTTTACAAGCTTGGTTATTGTTCGCTTCGCAGGGCGCTGATTATTGGAGAATTGAGACTTGCAGTGCTCGATCGAGGAACACTGATTTTTGCGTCGGATTCATGATAGGAAACAGCCCCTGAAAAAAAATAGTATACCTGGTGGAATTTTGATCCTTGCAGACCACGTCTCCTTGTTAGTTGAGCCAGAGATCAGGTTGGCGATGTAAACAAGGTCAATAAACTGTTCTTGTTTGCTTTTGATTTATTTGGTAGGAAAGGCCCCTTCTTCCTAGATTTGTACCGCTCCCGTCGCGAAGCAGATGTCCACTTGTGATCAGTGTAAGCCCAGATCAGAATACCTGGATGCTCCACAGATGTAGCTTAATGCCGGGCGAGTATAAGGGCAGGGACCAGAGCGATGTGGCGATTCGTATACTTGGGGAACAGTGTACTCTCCACATCATCCAGCTTTTGTAATTCTCCCGTTCTTGGACAACTTCTTGCGTATTCTGGTCTCTTGCTTCTGCCCGAACGCGCTCTAGATTCTATACTTCTCCTAGTAATTCTGGACTCTTATCGACTTACCGTTTAACGCCTTCCCCTACAGCCCCATGCCCCCCACCCGAACTGGCAGACATAACAAGATCGACGCTGAGAGCGGGTAGAGTAATCGGCAGTCCATTCAAGCGGACAGACGAGGAGTCGAACTCGATTTTCCAGCTTTATCCCGCTTTTATTCCGCGAATAAAAATCATATATCCTATCAACCTTTATATCGTTTCTATAATACTTACGATGGCGTGTTTTAGTTGAGTAATAAGTTCATACGTAAAGAACTTTCTTATATCTTTTTACATCAAAATTCATCTATCTTTAAACTCAATATTAAATTAATAAATATTATTGAATAATTAAAATAA
>PQXK01000483.1:0-10294 GCA_004786245.1 Botrytis hyacinthi | reverse complement strand
AGATTATTTTAATATTTATATCGTATTAAGATTTGAAATGAATTGAAATCAAATAGAATAAGATAGAAGCTATTAAAGTTGTTGAATTAAATGAAAAAGTGCTTTATTTTTCAATAATTTTTCAATCACTAATAATTCAATCAATTAATATATCTTAATGTTAGAAATTTGATATATAATTGAATAAAAGAATATCTTTCTAATAGTATTACTTTTAAGAATTCTTATAAAGAATTGGGAAAGTTATTAAGTTTAAAGTGAAAAAATTCACAAAATTTACTACTTTTAAAAGGGTAAATTCGCTTATTTTAAGGGTTTCAAATATAGAAATTCGAAAATTTAAATTACTTTTTCTATTTCAATCTTTAATAACTTTCTTATATCAAAAAATTACAAGAAAACTCTTTAACATATGAGACTTTATATAATTCTTAATAGAATATCAAAATCTCAAAATATACAATTAAAAGTTAAGAGAGATATAGAGAATTTAAGAAATACTATTAAATAATACTTTTTTTTACTAATTCATTAACTTTAATATAATATTTCTCTTTAATTATCTATTCAAATTGGATAAAACTTTCTAAATCTATATAAATCATATTAATAAACTATTTTTTCAAATTATGTACAATTTAATCAAGGTTTATAGAAGTTATAATCAATTTTAATGTATACTATGCATCTTCAATTATTTCGCCGAGTATTTAGAGTTGTGAATAGGTACTGCTTATACTTTCTCATCACAATCGTATTCACCACCGTATTCACAATCACATCACGAGAAAGGAAGGTCGAGAGAGTATCGTGAGGGTGACCACATATCTCAGTGGTCATGAAGTGCGTACAAAGTCTGAACAATGGATACGGCCGACGGACGACATGGAGATGGAGGTACGGGTAAAATACGCACCGAGATTTAATCGTGGAGTAAGTACCCAGGAGCCCAGCTATCGAAAGTTAAAAATGATGGAAGAACTCCGCGTTGAGATAAGAAACCATCACAAAAAAGTATATTTCGCTTTCCTTCAGCTGCGGGATTACTTCTTTGCGTAGGGGACCATGTTGGAAAAGACTTTTTGGGAATCACGCGGAGATCCAGACTCATTTGGACATGCAGCTACCTAGATTGGTATGATGTACTATCTAGATTGGTACGATATACTACCTAGGTAGGTATGCTTGAATGACTAATGTGAGGAAGGTTTCCAAGGTTTGGTACATTAAGGGGCAACGGCTGAGTTGGTAGGGGCAGAGGTAGTTAGTAACTACCCGGCGGTTGTGGCTGAAAAGAAATGGGAATTGTACCTGGGTCGGGTAGATATGGATGTATGTATTGTTTCTGGAAGGGAATCAACTTAGTCAGCCAGACCTAGGTAGGTAGGTAGGTAGGTAGGTAGGTAGGTAGGTATGGATGGATGAATGGATGAATGGCATTGGTATGTATATGGAATCGATCGATATCGAGTTGAAATCACATTCAACGATTAATTACTAGGTAATTAATCTATCGAGATTGACTTCTATAGTACCCCAATCTCCAGAAAGAAAGTCTCAAATCAATTCATCAATTCATCATCTAAACATCTAAACATCAAAACGAAAGACCAAAAATCCCAACCAACGCCACTCACTCATTCCTCAATAATCTCGCATTTCTAAAATTGCAAGAAGAAGGAATATACTTGACTAGGTATCACTTACTTAGGTACCTTGGTAGGTATCAGAGTATGTCAGCGCTTATCACAAAATCATCCCAGAAACAATCCTGCCCCGCAAAATCATCGTTCCCACCCCTGAGAGCATCATTTCAATTATATTAATTAATTTTTAAAATATGCATCAATTTTCATCCTTATAAAAAGTATCAGATTTCCTTTGTCGAGCCTTCTTCTCTTTTCCTTTCTCCTTACTCTTCATCGCACTCTGATTCGAGATCATTTGGATTCGGGATTCGTTATAGAAGCTTTGGTCTTCAATACTTTCATTCTTGTCCATATACATTCATTCTTTTGAAAAGATATCTATCATTCACAGACAGCCTTTACCGTCTCAATAAACTGTACATTTTCAATCAATCAATTTCGCCCCCCAAAGAGAAACTCGATCAATATGGTTTTCTCAATCAAGAACTTGGCTACTGCCTCTACCTTCCTCTCCATTGCTCAAGGAGCCGTGGTGGGAAAACGTGCTCTCTCGGGTCAAGCTACTACTTATGGTGGTAATACTCAAGGAGGAGCATGTTCATTCTCGACCTATACCCTTCCATCCAACATCTTTGGTACTGCGGTCTCCGATACCAACTGGGCTAATGCTGCGGAGTGTGGTCGTTGTATTTCGGTTACCGGTCCCTCAGGTAACTCTATCATTGCCATGGTATGTATTCTATATCCCTGAGTTCCCCTCCATCATTTCCACAATACCAAACCCAAACCTAACACCCCTCAGATCACAGACGAGTGTCCCGGCTGCGGAATGAACCACCTGGACCTCTACCCCACCGCCTTCACCTCCCTCGCTCCCCTCTCCAAAGGAATCATCAACGTAACCTGGGACTACGTCCCGTGTCCCATCACTACCCCCCTCCAACTCCACCTCAAAGAAGGTGTCTCTGCCTACTGGTTCAGCATGCAAGTCGTCAACGCCGCCGAGGGAGTTGCCAAACTCGACGTTTCCACCGATGGCGGGAAAACCTGGCAATCAACCACCCGCACCACTTACAACTACTTTGAACACTCCGCTGGCTACGGCTCCAAGGTCAACGTCCGTGTTACCGGCTTGAGCGGAAAGACCGTCATCGTTAACAACGTCGCCGTCACTCCCGGAAACCTCGTTACCGCAAGTGGAAACTTGGGTTCGGGCTCGGCATCGAAGTCTGTTGCTTCCGATGCCATTGTTGCCAAGAATGAGGTTGCAGATGATTCAACCACGAGCGCTAGCTCTGATGAGTGCGAAACTAAGTAGAGTGGATATTGCTATGTGAGGGCGTTATTCATGGTTTGGAGGGCGAAGACTTGAGCTTCATGAGGTGATGAACATGCATGTATGCATGGGTTAGGGCATGGATTGGAGATATAACTCTGTTTATCTGTGTCTGTGTCTGTGTTTGTGTCTATGGAGGAAATGGGAAATGGGAAATGTATTTTCGTTGTATATATTGATTTATAAAAAATGTTCTTGAAAAATCAATTGAGTTTTGGGGATACCTACCAGCTAGGTACTTGGATGCTATGTGCATGTATGTATATGTTGGGAAGGAAATATGTTAGACATGGCTTTCCTCCGTTCAATACACCAGTATGTACTTCGACATAAATAAAATAAATACATCACATATTGAAAGGGATTTCTAGAGTAACCGATTTTCAATTTGATTGATTGGTTGGTTGGTTATTAACTTGTGGGTGAGATGAATCCATAAGTGTCTTTTGTCAGTCTATGGGAATATGATTATCATCAGGAGTTGGGGGGCATTGCATGAGAGTGTAGTGTTTACTAAAAACATTACAGAAGCCTATTACAAGACAGCTCCAAGTCATAATTACTATCAGGGTTGTAGTACTGGTATGATGCACTTTCCCCAATGTGTTCGAATAAGGCTAAAATCAAGTGACATGTGGTCGACAGGGTTTTAAAAATGCTCAAATGTTCCCTGAGGATTTTGATGGTATTATTGCTGGGGCACCGGCATGATGGACTGTGAGTAGCACTGCCGCAGTTGGTGGCCTGACATATGCTGACCTGAAAAGAGTCTCATCAACAAATTTGGCGATTCTGGGTAGGGTAAATCAATTATATCTCTCATGTTACTATGATTCCAACATCCATATTCGATGTCATTAGAAAAGAGGTTTTACGACAATGCGGCGATCGAGATGGTCTTGTTGATGTGAGCAAACCCTACTTTACCACCTCGCTCTCATATGTTATCATACCATGTGCTAATCTAATAATACCTAGACCATAATATTCGATCCCAACGGCTGTAACTTTGACGTCAATGCCCTCTTATGTGCCCAAAATGTCACAAACGGAACGGCGGCTGGATGTCTCACTGTTGGCCAGCTATCTACTTTCGATACACTAACAAAAGATTTCATGGAAACGAATTCGACGTTAGTCTATCCACATTGGCTCTTGGGTGCAGAGCCTTTCTGGACTATGAATGTTGACGGCGGGTCACCCAATATTATTGGATTAGGATATATCCAATACACCCTTGGCCTAGGACCCAATTGGAACGGGCAAGATTTCGATGCAGATGTTGTAGCGTTGTCCGAAAAATTCAATGTCGGACAGACCGATGCATCTGATTACGATGTGAGTCCTTTCTATGACGCGGGAAAGAAATTTATCCATTATCATGGAATGAGTGATGGAGGTATCTCTACAGGAGCAAGTTTTTATCTTTGTGATCAGATTGATCGCGCCTTGACACCTCAAGGTATTGAATTGGATGACTTCCATCGCTTCTTTCCTATCCCAGGCATTGGATAAGTTTTTCTCTTCAATCCTTTCTAGAAGCCCAATCTCATCACATTACACCAGCTAACTAAGTATCCTCTAGACACTGCACCGATACCGCAGACTATGTCAACGCGCCCTACTATATTGCCGGCATAAGCATGACGAACAATGGTCAGTACTCTGTTCCCGGCTACGAGACAGAGATCGATTTGACCGCATCCCAAACAGGCGAGGTATGATGGGGAGGGAAACCTGAATGATGCGATGAGTTGAAAGTGTGAGATGCTTTATCAGTTTTGTTGACTTTGATTGTGTAGTGTAGCATGATGCAATGTGCCATGTGCCATGGTTAATGAGGGATTGAGTTTCTGTGTTTGAAGGTATGGATTAACATTTTGTTGTACATTTTCAATTAGAGTATATACGACGTAGTAACTGTTACATAGGTACTTATTATCACACTCGAATACTGTCTAGGGTCCTAGGACTAATTATCGAAAAGACTAACAAGAGCCTAGTAATCTCGCTAAATCTAATGTAGTAAATATATAAATACCACCTTACTTGAATTCATCTTTATTAAATTTAGACGATAAAATAGATGAAAAAAGGTCATTGTTATCTTTCTTCAGCGATAATAGACATGAGAATTTTTTATATACATAAAGAGATCTAATCCTTAGAAAAGATCTCCTCACTAAGTATTTACTAAAGATTAATCTTTAATATAAGTAAAACATTTTCTTACTTGCTTTAATGCTCGAATATAGACTTATAATAAAAACTCTATTGCCAAGCTAATGAGCCCTCGTTGTAATTCGTTCAGATACTACCTACTGTAAAGTTATTTATATCACTGAGATAGTAGGGGTATAAAGAATATCTCCCCTAGTATTAGAGTGGCGTTACCTAAGCACACTTTTATTGGATTCCTACGATTCTAAAAGTACATAGTTTACGGAATACAGGGGAAAATCGATACCAGGGTAGAGAATCAACTGAGTATCTAAATAGAGTAGGTGGAAAGTGGTAGTGTTACATACGTTTATCATAGTGTCAATATATTTGGAAAAGCATTGATGTGGAAGCAAAGTATGTTAGACAATCAATGGCATTTGTCTAAAGATCTAGAATAAGGTACAGGAGAAGAGAATGATAACATCCTAGCTAGGAAGTTAGAAGTAAGACGGTATATACATCGGCTTGAGGAGACACCGCAGATAATGTGTTGTTCTCGCAGTGAGTGCTTTTCACCCAACAAAGACTTAGTACAATGGTCGCTTATAAGCGTCGAAAGTGTAGTTCCAAGTGTCGTAAGACGCTTGGTCAAAGACACAGTCCTGGGTCGTACCATTGTTGATCCAGAGAGGACGAAGAGGCCAAGCACAGATTTGAGCGTTCTTTCCTTTGTATTCACCAGCCAAGTGGGTGGCGTTGAGGGTGACGGGAACCGTATCATTTTCCACCCACTCAATCAAAACCTGCAGGTTGGTTTGAGGGAAAGGACCATTCTCCTGTTCGCTGTTGATGGCACAGTGAGCGGCACCGGGAATCATGTACAAGCGGTACCATTCCTTCAAAGCTTCGGTACTCTCGTTGAAAGATAGACCAGGATACATGATGCTGCGGACAGACTCATAGTAGTGAGCCGAAGAAGCGGCGGGCACACTCGGATCGGATTCACCGTGGAAATGAAGGATTTTACCTCCGTAGTTGTAGATATCAGTGAGATCCGGGTTGTTGGTTTGAAGTGAATCCTCATATCTGGTCCAGCCTTGGACCATCCATTGCACCAAGGTATCATAGGTGACATTATCCAAAGAAGAAAGGTTATCAAGATCCTGTAATTTAAGGAACCTAGCGACCCATTCACCACCAGCTCCAGCGATGCTGAGTTCGTAGGAATTGGTATCGGAATTGTAGGTTGTGGCTGCATCATCGAAATCGGCAGATGGCTGATATGAGAGATAGGCACGTCGGCCTTGAGAATCATGTAACCCATCGAGAATGGTTTGCGCAACCTCTACTACCTTGGCTGAGATGGTACCGTTTGTAGCTGGATTGGTAGATCCTCCCATCATTTGCCTCTTGCGCTTACCAAAACCAAGACCAATGCCACCAGCGGAGCTAGCAGCACAACTGTAAGGCAAACCGATAGTTTGGTTGATGTTGTAATGAAGTTTGCAAAGATCTGTTCGTGACACCACACCATCAACCTTGCCATCAAGTCCATCGCAGTTAGAGATGGTTTCGTTAACAATGACTTCAAGCTCGCATGCTGATGGGTAATAATCAAGTGTTTGCTCGACAACGTTTGAGAAGAGATGATTGACTTGCTGTTGGCCATATCGGAAGGCTGGTGCACCAGCAATAATGCCGTCGTAAATATCACCCCAGCGTTGAGCTTGACTCCATCCCTCACGACCACCATCGGAACAACCTTGATAATAAGCGTAGAGCTTAGTATCGCCCATGTTGTAAAACTGCTTAGTAAATTCTTTTCCAAGCGTGGTCAACTCGCCAATGGCTTGGTAACCAAACATGTAAGTGGGCTCCCAGTTGATTGTACCATTGTCGAGAAGGAATACGGAGTCGAATACAGTATCGAATCCACCATCGGTGAGACCAGACGCAGCACCATACATGACACCTCCGACAAGGTTAGTAGTACCCGAATTGATGCTGTAAGCCATTCCGCCAGATGAGAGCCATCTGTTCTCGAAGTTCTCTGGGGCTGGTAACCAAAGTGTTAGAACCACATTGTCCCCACGACCATTGTGGGTATAGGCGAAGGTTACGTTGCAGAAATTGACGGTAGCATCAGGGAAGAAAGTTTGTCCGCTGACAGAAGTGTTGTAGACGACGTTTGCTGTAACCGATGATGGGATGACAGAACTCCCGAACAATGTACCGTCTGCGGGTAGAGCTGCTTTAGCGACGGCTGCTGTACAAATGTCGGTCAGAGATTCTGCAGAAGCGGTGGCAGCACCCGCTGCGAGTACGAGAAGTGACTTGCGCATTTCAAAGAGAGAAAAATCCAATATGGAATATCCAAATGGGTGAAAGTAAAGATTGCGTTAAGCTTCTAGCTATCGAGAAAAGAATGTCGATGTAATGAGAGGAAAACTAGATCTCTTGCTGAAGCTATTCCTTTGGTTCAAACGAAAGTCTTTATACTTCATTAAAGGTGTAATAAAGGTTAACGAACCGGCTCTTAGCAGGGGCATTATGTCTAGTGAAGACTCTTCTTTTCACCGTAAAGTGAAGCAACGCATTGTAATACGTACGCTTCATTAAAGATACAAATGAAAATATACTAGATGAATGGTAAATGGCATCAAAATTGGTGAGCAGGAACAAATCCAAACTATAATGATGACCCCTATGACGAAGCGTTTCGTCAGCTATAGATACACCTGGGCGACATACCTACTGTACACATACTACTTGCAATCTCCAAGGATACTCTTGGGCGCTAGACTACGGTCTGAGTGGGCATTAATCTATAGTCCACTTCTTGCATATGGCCTTCTCAATCGAAAAGTCTAACAGCGCCCCCAGAAAAGTCTAATCAGCCCCTTTCTGACCTGCGTAGCTTTATCTCAGGTTAAAGCTAGCATATGGGTAATCTCCGTCATTTAAAGCAAGCGTAGTTCAAAGATACCATCAAGATCTTTTTCTCAATGTGAAACCTTAGATACATGTCGAATGGTAATTTTATTTCCATGGCGTAATACCCCAGAAGCTTCCTCTCTTGAAGAAAAGAGTTACTTCAGGTGTGCGACTCCTTGTATTAAAATTCTTGGATACTAAAATCTCTGGTATCAACTAGAACTGTAATAGTCAAGTCGAACAAAAGCTATTCTCAAACTCGTCTTTATATCAAGTTAGATATATAAACTTGAGCAAGCAAAACCATCCAATTTAAAAAGTTTTATAATCGTCAAATGACTTGTTCGATTAATGATTGACTCATGAACAAATTCTTTGTGAAAATCAGAAAGCGACTTGATTTTTCAAAACGATTGTTTAAACTCACGAATCAGTGTCAGTCGTACCTCCTCGCTGTCGCTAGGTCACGTGTATATAGATCTCGCGTACATAACTAGCACATAAAAGTTCTCTGAGGTCCGAGTTTTCGAACTACAGTTGTCCCGATCTGCATATTTAGCTATGTCAGTTCTTCACATAGCCCATCCACATTTAACTCCCCGGATTAGAACTGCATCCAGCGAGCCATTATCATTTCTGATGGGCTATTATAAATTTTTGTACAAGTTATACCGCGGATTGGTGTTTACATTGGGTGGTCAATCACTACCTCCCCGAAAACCTCAGCCCAAACAGTTATTAGTGGGGTTTCAAATCGGACCAGCTCGTCAAAACATTGGCGCCAATAATCGCATCTAAATTGGCATCAACGCTTAATTATGGAATAGGGAGTGATCAGTGCCGTCTCTAGTAATGCAGATATAACGCCGCACTTACGTTCGTCTATTGTTGAGGTATATCGCCAAAGGAAAATCCATTCTACGGAGGTTCTGTGGCATACTAGTGAACGCCACAGCCCCCAGCCAGTCATTCTCATGTGATCAATCACGAAGCAAAATCTCGGAGGTCTTATAATGTCCGTAGCGTATTTGTGTATTTTGTTATAAGTTGATTATTTGTCTATCTGTTTCTCTAAAAATACGCCTTCCCAATATGGTATGCTCTCGAGCTACCAGCAAATTTGAAGGACCAGTCGCACGTATCAATCTGAACATCTCCTATGCAAATATATTCGAATTAGTTACTTGAGTTGCTACTGCCAAGTTGGAAAGCATTGACGACTTGCAGTAGATAAGAAATTAAGCAACTCTCAGAATTTACTACTATCGAGTAAAGGTATTACTCTGTAGACTCTATTTGTTCAGCAATAGTTCTCAACCATCTTTCAACTGTGTACAGTGACGTTATGTACGAATTCTGATATCGGGGGGGTATTCGGGTGACTTGGGAGAACATGGGAGAAGGTGAATCACGCATATTTCATATGTGAGGAGCGAAACTCGCTACTAGTTACCATTTACGACTTGTAGCAGTATAAATGCGAAACGAATTATGTATTTGGAGTCCTTAAAACAGGTTGTCATTAGATGAACTACTATGTGCAGTAAGTTGGCACCGAGAGCTTGTAGCTGTTTGGGGTTTCTTGCTGGTTCCCGGTTGAACTTACTACTTCAAGCTTTCTCTCACTATTCTCTTCGGAACACTAATAGGATATGTAGTAGTTCTTCTGAGCATCTTTTCTACTATATCCCTTCTCGAGATCTGTAGATTGTCGAGCGAAAATTTAGAGCTGTATAGAGATCTTGAAGGACTGATACGCGAATTTCCCGTCTTGAAGCCTAAGAAGGTTTTTAATTCAGGTGTCAATGGTATCTAAATGGAGATAAGAGAGATCGCAATGTTAACCCTTCACCTCGATTTTGAAGGTCGCTGCATCAGGCAAGGTGCATGTATAGTCAGTCCACTTGTTGCTTTCAACATCCACAAAACTCACTCTTCTTTCTTTACCTTCTCCCTCATCAATGACTTTTTAACACTTCCTCGTATCTGTGCAAAATAAGAACACAAAACTGTGAATTCTCCCCATCTCATTCTCCCGTTATGTGTACAACATATACACACAAGAGTGGAATGAATACAATCATATAGCCAGTAATCTACATACTCGTATTCTGATAACGTGACTTGACTAGAAGTGGGTCATGTCATGATATGGGTCAAAATCACCCCTTTATTTCTTTATTTTACGCGTTTATTCAACACACAATGGATC
>PQXK01000482.1:0-10313 GCA_004786245.1 Botrytis hyacinthi | reverse complement strand
CTAGTTTTGAAGAAGATATTGATATATCGAAATGGCTAGTTTTGGTGTAAAAGGGTGGCCCAAAAGGGGGGTGGCCCAAAAGTAGGGTGTGCGACTTACCTCATTATAGACTATTTCCTTTATTTCGAAGGATCTAGAACAACAACCAGATGGCAGATCCATTTTCCATTTTCGATTCTTCAGATTATGAAAATGTTGATTTGGGGGGAAGGGGTTTTTTTTATTAAAATATTAATGCGTGCTATTTGTAATAAATGAGTATTTATATCTACAAATAATCTTCAAACAATCTGTGAAGTAATATATATCTTTTCAATTTATTCAAGGCTGCAGAAAAGGATTCTTTAAGAAATGAGATTGAACTACTCTGAACTGTCATGTATGAATATGAAGAGGAGAAAGGTGATAGATTGATTGAAATGTTGTGATATGGTTCTAGAAACCTTCATCATATTATCTACTCGTCGACCTTTTGAAAAGATTCTACCAATCACCATGATATTATTAACCGACAAGTCGTCTTCTTAGCAAAACTGAACGAAAATCCTGAAAGATTCACTTTAGGTCATAGAATTACTACATATATCTCTGGTTCTCCAGCTTGGAAAAATGGAAAGTGAATATCAGTTGAACCTGCTATCACAAATAACCTCTGTACTTTAATTTCCGTATATCTCAAGTTCAAACCGCTCTCTTCACCTCCCTCTCTCCCACCCAACATTCCAAATCTCTTCAAGCTCAAGCTCAAGCTCCAGCTCCAAGCAACTTGCACTTCGAAGCAAAAGCCATCTCCAAGATGGAAGTCAAACACCGTTTGTTCCTGAGAAGATATCCGACCTCTCCTGCAAGTTTACGTTACTTTGAAAATATCATTATCTTCATTCAACTACTTGCTCTGGATTGCAAGGTCGACAACCCAGACCATTTCGCCTTCACACATGGGACCAGTTACAACTACTACGTACTGAAGTTCGGGATGAGAAAAGAGGTCCCAGAGATCGAACCTCGTTATAGTTACTGGCTGCAGAAAGTTAATGAAACCCCGCCAAAACAATACCCATGGGCGATTATTGACGAAGACGTCTTCGATTATACAGAGGCGCACCCGACCGAAGCACAGAGTGAACTCAAGGGATTCATCAAGGAAGCCTGCAATTTAACAAGCTCAATCGTCTACAGCCACGTTCACACTCGAAACTCATTTTTCTCGGAAACATTCTACCAAGAACAGTCGATTTTCGCACACAATACGCAGACATGAAGCATACTGCGACTGATAAACGTAGCCCAGTGGATCTTCAGAATATATCGCGATGTCTTCTTAACGCTCACTACGCCAACCGTTGTAGAGGAAGAGACGTGCGAAACTGGCCCGGATGACGTTACGGTAGAAGTCTTACGACTGGTGCTTACAACGCTTTTGAAGCTCCATCTCAGAGTCAATTGAAAAGGTCAATTCTGCAAGATCGATCTTAAATGGGCAAGCGAATGGACCAACCTTCTCCGAAGCAGTAAAATACCTCAAGATCAAAAGCATCTGGAGACCTTGGCTACCCACCGGGAACATCACCAACACTCGTTCTCAAAGTTTTTCAAGTTTGTGGGATTACATGGGCCGAAGCCAAACATTTGCGAAATGATGGTATTATTCTTGGTTTTCAGATGAGTGGGTAAAATCATCCAAGCACTCGGAGTACTACAAGCCATGGCAGACGACCCAGAAGTGGCGGAGAAGTGGACACCCAAAGTTTCCTTGATTGTAGTGCCAGCGAATGTTTTAATATCCTGGCATAACGAGATCACAAAGTTCTTTCCGCGCCTCACCGTCAAGCTATACGGCCCCATATGCGAGAAAACCGCGAGGAATAATCACTATTCCATCACGGCAGTATATATCACATCACATATTGTCGGGACATCGATCATGTGATCAAAGAGGGCACTGTATTATCTAGCGTCGCGCTAGCTCTTCCCTATGTTAAGTACTAGCTTCCCATAGATAATAATGATCAAGAACGAATACAACCAACATAGACTAAAGTACTTTACACTTGTCAACCAAGTTGATACCAACACACATACTCTTACTCCACCCATCTGAGACCATCAAGATCGATCGATGATGTATGCAGTCTCGCGAGTTCTCAGTACCATTGATCAGTTTCAACATCCTCAATAGCAGACCCTCTTTGAGAGCAAGATCGGAGTGTACAGATGTGAATGAGGAGGATCAGTTGAAGTGGGAGTACACACTTGAAACATTGATTGGAATTCGTATCATAGATGAGGATGAGGCGAGTTTAGTGAAGCAGAAGACAACACACCAGTTCAAAGACCAATTCATCCGCGCAGTCTTCAATATACCCAGGATATCACACTCTGCGACATCAAATTCGATGGTGCGCGCGGCCTGTAGTTTTGATTAGCACAGATAGACCAGCTCTAGCTCAATCAAAACCGGTGTTTGAATCCCTTCAATCTTCCCAAAGAGTCAAGACGACAACTCATCTACCCTACAAGGAGCGGAGATGATGTATGCGGAACATATCGCGAAAGAAAAGTACCCTATCACATCTACTCAAAACATGAACAAACAATTGAATCCAAAATCTCGGAAGATTATCTACAATATAGTTATTTGTGAATTATACTAGTGAGGAGATTTGGAAGAAGAGTTGTCTGAGCTGAGGGTAGATTTCATAGAAGAATTAGAGAAGAGAATGATAATATTTTCTTCCTGTCCCAAACTGAAGTAATAAGTAATGATATATAGCGTGGGGGTTTTAGTTTTGGATGTGTATATTTGTAGTTCGATGAAATGTTTTATACTTTTCTCATGTGGTCAACAAAAAGTGGAGAGGCTCAGGGTTAAAGAAACGTATTGACAGCTGATTCCAAATCCAAGACTTTTCCATGTAGTGAGTTAAGAAATGAATTGAAGATATCATCCTAATCGTACGGTAATAGAAGAAAAAGTAACAAAAAGTAAAACACATCATCAAGAAGGCGGCTCATGCTAGGTCTAAGGTGACACATCTTGTACTTGTAGCTTACGGAGTTATTTCATTAATAAAGGAGTTATATACAATTCCATCTCTGTAATGTGCCAAGAGTGCATTGGGTCTAGACACATTCGATTACTACACGGAAATCAGAAAATGGTGTATATGATTCCATAGATTTATATAGGCTGCTGCGCGATGTTCGAATATCGATTTTTCCACATACTCTGAGGCATTGATTATCTTGGATTACTTGCTCCAGATTTTGCCATCTCGCGCTTTGCCCCAAGAACGAAGCATTGGCAAAAAGACAAGGTAATCTATGTATTATCCTTGATATATATTCTTCCATGTACCTTTACAACCATTTAAACAATAAAATTCCAAAGCCCCATCTTTTTCTACCCAAGGCGGATCCCGACATGCATAATCCGAAATTCCATCCCGTCATAAATCATAATCAATCATCCCTCGTATACGCAGAGTACTGTCTCCACTTCTCACCGTACCTCATAACCAACCAAGGCACTGGCGCCACCACCAAACACACACCTGAAACAATCATAAATCCCCATCCATATCCCAATTTATCAGTCAACGGACCAACCATCAACGGTAAAAATGTACTCGTCAAACATCTTGTAATGAGGACCGCCGTCAAAGCACTTGCCGAATACAATCCAAACGCATCCACCACATAAGCCATTAAAGGAACCATACCCGTTAAGATAGCAAAGCCCTGGAGACCGATCAGAAAGAGGAGTAATGCAACGGGCCAGCCCTTTGCGGCGGTCCATCCAAAAAGCGCGATGGAGATGGGGAGAATGCAACCGCTGATTATAGTGAGAGGCATGCGAAATTCTGGATGCGATTGATTATTATTCTTGGCTCGGAGATAGACGTATATGCGATCTATCAGCATATTACAAAGGAAGACGGCAAAGGTTGATCCAACGCCTAATCATGTTAGTCAGATGTATGAAATTCGCTGTAAGGGATGATTTGGAGCTTACTAAAAGCAATGAAAGAAGAACCAATTGTCGTGGGAGCAAACCCATAGACATTTTTCAGAACCTCCGGTAAAGTTGTCGACATGATGTAATAAAATGTAAACACAATTGCCCCATAAAAGGACAGAATCTGCAGCACGAAAGATCCCCCAAATACTGCTGCAGGTCTTTTGATAGCCTTCCATATAGCAAGCGCTGTATGTTCACACTCTTCTTCCACCACAACTTTGAGTGCCAGACCATCCTCATTCTTTTGCTTTTTTAACCTTGCAATTCTTCGTTGTAAAATACGAATTTTGTACGTTTCCCGAAAGAGAAGAATAAAACACAGCTCGCAAACACCAGCCATACCCGCGGCAAACCAAAGAACATTTCTCCATCCGATCGATTGAGCAATTGCTCCGGTAATAGCAGGTCCAATAGCACCACCCAAAAGTGGTGCAAGCATGAGTGTTGCCATAGCTGAACCTCTTTGGTCAGGTGGCAACATATCGCCGATAACAGCCGGATTCAGAACATTCGAAGCCACTGCACAACCCGTCATGAATCTCGACAGGATGAACAAATGCGATGTTTGACTACACGCAGCCACGACGGTCCAGATAATAAACAAAACATTCGCCACGTTAAACACCGCCGCTCGACCGTACACTTCGGAGAGTGGGGCAATGAGTAACGGACCAGCTGCTTCTCCGAGTTCCCATATCGTAACCAGGAGAACGGATGCAGATTTTGATTCTTGATTCTCGAGATCGAGGACGATTTGTCGGGCGATGGGGACGACACCGATACAGGTGAATGTTCTGATGAATTGTTAGATATTCAGTTCGGGTTGAAGGTGGGATGAGATGCGTACACTGTGAAAGCCATGAAAGCTAGGAGCAAAATCACTCCATTATGATAAGCCTTTGGCCATTCTAAAGGATTTTCCGGATCTCCATTGGGATTGAAATCAACTCTGTGATCGAACGATTCATCATTTGGAACATTGACATCCGGTATGTAAGGAAATTGCCCAGCTGCGGTTGTAGGCGGTGGTACCGGTGCGAGCAATGGCTGGGTTTCGTCCATCAGTCGGTGTAGGATTGTATTTGAATGAAATGAACAGGAAATAGTTCGTAGGTATGTCTAACAGATTGAAATTCTCGTAACCTCTTTCTCCTACTTATGTACTCCAAGATTTCGATAGTTAGTTATATTTATAATCTACAGTTCAATACCGGTATGTCGTCCCGAAAAGCGAAAGGCGTGCTGACAGCGAATAATCATGAGCAATCTGACCGCTTATCAAATTTCTCCATACATTTTCTTCAAAAGGCGTCGACCTGCCAAATTAGTCGATAGTAAGTGGAACTATTGGTGGATCCAGCCACTTATTCTCTAGCCACAATTATAAAACTAACCTTGGAAAGGACTGATTGCTCTTCTCTCACATCTATTTACACATCGTCAGTCTGGAGTATCAAATAACTTCGAATATTATATTCGTAAAAGATTGTCACTACACTTCTCTCATTGTCCATCGCCCTTCAAATATCCAGCAGTCTAAATCTTGTCGAGGGTTACAACTGTGTCTAATCTTCATTTTCTAGAGAACCTGAAGGATTACACATTAACCTCGAATCGACCAGAAAATACCCCATGAAGCTGTGTCTTCAGCCACAGCACTCGGTATACCTAGGTTATATCAACTATTCAGCTACCGACTTCTTGCTTGTTATCAACCATGGCAGCAGAGCCATAGGCTTTATTGTATCTCGATAAGATGTCCATAACAGATAATCAGATTATCAGATGTCAATGCGTTGTGTTGCGTTGCAGGGTGATAACACGAAGGATCATAAATATACATAGCAGTATCACTAGTGTGTACTTGCTAGTGACAGATATCAAGATTTAATGCAATCAAAAGAAGGCTTCACATACATTTACCAGTATCCCTCCGCATTTATCATACATGCTTTTCGTTCTACTCCAGCTCGTCTCGCCTTGCACGAGTAAGCGTATATGGCGGGTATAGATATCGTATCTATGTGGGTCGAAGTGGATCGACCGTTCAAGTGAGAGGGTTCAGGAATATCTCCAACAGACTACAGTTAATAATAAGAAAGTTTCTTTAAAGATTCTATAGTTAGATTAAGACTCATATTATTGAATTGCGAGTAGACGCATAGGTCATGTGAGCGAAGGCGTGGGATTAAACTTTCTAGCGTCTATCAACAACTCTCTCAGTGATGGCTTAAAAATATTGTTAATTTGTTCAGCGTAAGTACTACTTGACGGAGAAGCAGAAGTTCAACATTCTGTTATTGAAATTGTGATGTTGGAGCAAGTATGAAAGTCGAGATTACAAAGTCCTACCCTCTTGTTGATAATTCTCTCCGAATGTGGGATGTATGGTGTTAAGAAACAGATGCATCGTGCTGACACACAACGCAGACCTCTTCCAAAGGGCAAGAGAGCGGATTTCTTTAATTTTTGGGGATCTTTGGAATTGCTGACTAAGAAAAAAATCGATCAAAAAAGTGCCAAGAATTTTCAAGTAAAAAGTGGGGCTTACACTTACCACCCCCTCAAAAGTGCTCTTAATGCTTTTCAAAAGACCTCTCCTCATACTTCGGAAGAGGCATCGTATGGTGTCAAAAAATCCCTCAATTTGCTTGCAACAACTTTTCTACCAAAAGTCACATCACCAATGATCAATACCACGTAAAAAAAATACAATCACCCCATGTAAGGGAAGATCAAAAACGATCGCAAAAGAAATCGCCCGATGAGAGGCTCGAACTCTCAACCTTGGGCTTTTATATGATAGAATCTATCTTAAAAGGCCCACGCGCTAACCAATTGTGCCAACCGGGCTTGGTCATGTGACATTAATATTTGTTCGTATTAATTCGAGCTTAGATTATCTTATATACAAATCCGCATTATTCTTCATTCTCGATACACTCACCCTCATAACGAAAACTATACGAGCTTGTCGCTTATCATTATATCGTATTAATTGGTTCATAGTATAATATTTAGTTATTAGTCATACTGGATTAGTGGATTATGTTCTAGATTAAGAAAAGATTTTTTTTTGAATTATAAGATAATATTAATAAAATTATAGAAAATACTTAATTACTTCTTCTTTTCAATTCTTTTTTAAAACTTTAAAACTATTAGTTTAAAATTAAAGCTATAAATTTATATTCTTATTATTATTACTCTCTTATTTATTTAAATCAATAAATTGATCTTAATTTATATTATTTTTAGTATATATTATTATCTTATTATTTGAATCAAAATATTCAGAAATCCTAGTTTCTTTTTTTTCAAAAGTAATGATATTTATAATAAACCTAGAATATAAGATATTATATATTGTATAAGAATATATTCAATCTTATCAAAAATCAGATTTTTTGATTATAAGATATTATACTATGAACCAATTAATACGGTACACCGAACAGGACACAAATGATCGATTCAGTATACAATTCATTGTTATTTCCAGATCATACCTCAAATACCCAAATCTTATATGTTCCTTCCAATCATTACACATTTCTCAATCCCATTCCCCACTAACACTCTGTACCAGAAATCAAGCCGATTGCATCGCGAATCATAATTCAAGAACTAGTCTATATTTGTATATTCTACCTTCCCTTTCCCCCTACGACCTGGAATCTATAATATAAGTGATGATTACCGGAACATCGAAATCTAATCCTAATTCATGTCATGTAAGATTTTGAGGAGAATCATTAGAGTAGATAGTGATTATCTGGAAGATATCCAGGATAGTCGAGTCCAATTCTAACTACTTACTCACCCAATACTTACTCACATACAGGCAAGCAAGCAAGCATCTCATGAACCAGAAACCAGAACCCAGAAATACAATTAAATACACAAAAATCAAATTGACTGAAGAGTCTCCATCCAAACTATACATGTATTCATTCATTCATATTCGTTTTTTCATGCATTGAATTCTAAAAGTTCTAGTTCCCACCTGAAGACCGTCAGTCAACATGAACAACATCCTCACCTCAACCTCACCTCACCTCACTACACCAACAAACTTTCCCTCATCCCAACACAAAAATTCAAGCAATATACAATAAAACATACATACATATACACACACATATAAAAAAAGATCCTCGACCTCATCTATCAACAACACTCCACTCTTCCCCTCCCACAAAATTGCACATACATATATATATACATATATTCGCTAAATAGCATAAGTTATATCTACCCACCTGTCTAGATACCTATCTAAACAAATATCTAAATAATAACTCACTCAATCTCTATATGATCTCTCATTTCTTCTTCTTTGTGCATAGACAAATATATATACACAAAACATTACACCACTCCAATACCAACACTAGCACTCAATACTCAACCACTAGTAAGTATAAGAACTAACAGAACATGACAAAAACGGATTTGCGAACATCATCTCTCTCTCTCTCTCTCTCTCAACATGTCAACATATCAACATATCAACATATCAACATATCAACATATCAACATATCAACATATCAACATATCAACATATCAACATACCCACCCACTATTTCAGGAACCATTACAACCATCCATCCAAAACAAAACTAAACAGGAAAACAAACCCCCGATGTCCTATATTGAGAAAAATACCTCCCTTCCATCCATCCATCCATCCATCCAGGATAATTATGCATCCATCAATCAGTTCATACATGTATAATAACTATGCTATATACTTTTTGCTCACTTCACTTCACTCCACTGGTGCTCTTCCTATTCATGGTAGGTAATATTATCACAATCATAATCGATCCATTGGCATATATGCCTAATGTATATACATGTATATATTCCAGTTAGATTTGCTTGATAGGAAGGGTAGAAATGAGAAGTATGTATATATACATATATACTGAACACATACGCACACACTTTTAATTACTCATCAATATATCTGAAGGAATCGATTCGTTTACCAAAAAGTAGTAGGTATGTGTATCCATCCATCTTCCCCTATCAAGAATCGATTCTTACGCATATACATTGTGAGGTTTAATATTTCTTGACAATGAGTCATGCTTCATTCACTTCACATAACCTTACTAGTGTACATATACAATCATTCCTCAGAACTCACATACACATTCACACTTTACATATTTGAATTCAACAGTTTCAACTCCTTCCCGTAATCAATACAATACAATTCCCATGTCTCATACCTCCAAGCAACGCCCCCCCCCAGTCAAAGTACTGAGATTCCCCATAATCCCAAACACAAAGCAAACACCAACACCAACACGCACCTCATCTCATTCATAGTTGTGTACTTTCGTCAAGTGCTCAACCATTTTGGACGCTGTAGCGAACTGCGGTGTTTCAGTTTCTTCCTCGTCACCTTCGTTCGTCATTCCACAAATTGGACAACTCAACTTCCCACTCCCCTGTAGCCTCAATTCATTGGCAACAGTTCTTTTCAAGATACTCAGTCGACTATGATAATCTGTACTTAAGTGGATATCAAGCTCACGGAGACGTCAGGATTTCTCCTTCTTCTCCACAGGAGCTGTATCGTCTAGCAGACATAAGTGGCACCGGTGGCTCGATCCAGAATTCTTCGTGACAGTTTCAACTACCGTGGCTTCGGTCTCGGTCTGAATCGTCGGCAGTTTCTTCCCTGGTAAGCATATCGTACCTTCTCTAGCCTGAATGAAAATGGATAACTGAGAGATCCGATCCTTAAGTTGGGATCTCTCCCCTTCGTTTTCCGGCTCCTCAGGCTCAATGATTATGTTATTGGGCAGGCCTTTCTAGGCTTCAGGCATCTCTCTTGGATCGCTTTCGATCTCTTGTTCCGTATCACCTATTTCTTAGGTTGGATCTTCATCCACTTTAAGATGTCTCACCAGATCGATCAACCGTTCTCCCGATGGTGTCAGGTTCATCGCATTGTTGGCCTGGTCGATAATTTTGTGGATATGCTGGGGTCTCTTGCCATGATTGTCCTTTCTTCCAACTCAAGCCTCTGTTCAAGAGTAGTTATTGATTCCCCGTATTCTTCTATCTTGCTCTTCTTGAACAAGTCAACATATCTTCTCGTCGCTTGTTGAAAGACGGATTTCTTGTCCCGTTGTACTTCATCGAGGCTGGTATGCAATTTCGCCTTTTTGTCGTTTGATTGATTGATTGATTGATTGATTGATCCATTTACGTCCTGTATCAGTCTAAGACTATGTAGGACGGCTAAAGCCTATGGCTTTAGCAAGTCTATAT
>PQXK01000481.1:0-10399 GCA_004786245.1 Botrytis hyacinthi | reverse complement strand
ATTAAAGTAACTATTAATTAAATATCTCTATATAATATAAAATTCAAAGCTTTATAATGAATATTTGAATTATTGTATATTTATAAATATATAGAATAAAGCATGGTTTTGGTAAGGAAATTCGCTTAAATTTCAGCCCGGCATTCTTCAAAAACACGCCCTGGTAGGTGTGCCATGATACTTGATCGAGAATACTTCGATACACTCAAACTTGACATGCCCGAATGCAGGATAGGATGTGTTCAGCAGAATGTCGAAACGAAGGAGAGCTCAAAAATCTGAACCTTAGCTTGCAGAGCTGGCACGGCAAAATAGGAAAATATCGTCATCATATGATGCATCTGTGATATCATCGTAAAGGTGTAAGATCCGATATGAATTCATTAGGATCTGTCGAGGTCCAATAATTGCTTTGTCTTGCTTGCAACATGGACCGTCGCTTACCACTTACTGACGCTGAATCCTCGAACCAAACCCAGACTCAAAGACCAATACCAACCAACCAACCAACCAACACCAAGCCACCGCCAAACGGACATGCCATGAGATACTCAGCACAATCCTTCGACCCTTCAATGTGCCAGGTCATATCTGCAACGTCTTATTCATTTCATGATACATTCAGTCAAAGTCCCAGTTGAATGCTCTTTACGGCCGATCAAGGAACTCACAACTTGGCATTGGCAACCTCATCTTCGTCCCTTTTCATTCAACGCTGCGATCTCTTGATTTATCATGATACACGAGATACACGTTTCCCCATTGATAAACCGATTCACTACAATATCTATGTATCGAGATGCTCCATGATTATTTAAAAGAGGAAAGCCTTGAATCGTAAGTTCGCCTGCTAGTATTTTGCGACACGAAAATGTTTTAAGGGTAGTAGCTGGTCAGAAATCAGAAAGTGTTTCTCGGTAGGATCTACAATCACATCAAAACAACCGCATGATTACCTGGAGTTATCTGAGCGATGAGAATATCATTAGGAACGGAGGCTCGGATACTGTAATTCTTTCGTTATGAGAAATTACTACAATTACGTACACAATCGGTCACATGTTTTCAATGATGGACGTTGGACAATCATGTTTTGCTTCAGTGGCAGAACAACTTACTATCATTCATGTATCCCTATTCCTGGACGTCAACTCGGATTTCTTTCTTTCGCAGCCTCATAAGGAAATTCTGGAAACGATGAGATTCAAGAAATGACTGTAGAATCTCTGTGGAAATGATCTACCCCGCGTTGTCATGTCAAGCAAATACGGCGGGAAAGGTACAATAAGGATTATGATAGCCACACTGTTAAACAACTCTAAACAAAGCAAGAACATCCCTAGCGAGACGTGTCATTGGGATGACACGCGATAAGGGTTGCGATGATACTATCTATCGTCACGGCGGACCCTTTACTACTGGTACCAAGTGGATACCACCAAAAACATGTTTCTTCCAAAGTAGTACCAAATGAGGATAATTTCTGAATGTTCTGTTTTACAAGAGCAACATTCGCAACCTTTCTTTAGGGGCTCCTTCTGCTCTATCAACGTAAGGCATTCTCTAGATCACCGGGTATACATTCCAAACTTAACAAGTAGGTCAAGACAACCATAAATCGTGACATGATGCGCAGGAACTGCATTCCCCTCTTTAGCTTCTAGAGTTGCCAATCAAAGCCACGTCCTTCAGACCATGGTCTCCCGAAAAAAAAGATGAGCCGCATACTATTAATGTACAGTATAAGAAGAGTTTTGTCCGGATCATTGACAGCCCAAATCTTCATATACACCCCAGTGTAATGTAATATCAGTTCCCTTGACTGAAAATTAACTTAAACGTTCTTTCCAAAGGAATTGTCAGAATTGGGCCTTATTTCTATTAAGTTTAGTTGAAGGCGTGGAAGATATGAAGTTATCTAGTGGAATAGTTTATACATGAGGTGCTTGTTTTCCAATCAATTTAGACATGTTGAACAGCTGTGAGAAGTGATTGAATAACCAATGAGATCATAGTAGCAGTAGTTGGAGCAAGCTCTCTTCAGACTCCAGCTTCATGACACCGTTGATATTGAAATATTCTTGTTTTGGCTGCTGACCAGGTTGTCCGATTGTAAAATAACGATTGCCCATAGTTCCAAAGTCACGGGATCATTACATCTGGTGATGAGTTGTCACGGTTTCTATATATGTGGTCGGGCGATAGGGGCTTGGGTAGTGTAATGGCATGTTAAGTTCATGTGTGATGCTACAATTCCTATTTTTATCATCATTCGAGTTTCTCATAGGTCGATGAAAGAATCAGTCACGATGGCGTGATCGTTTTGCTGACTAAAACTGTTTAGTAATCTAGCTTTACCATGAATGTCAAAAATCCTTTCAAGAGGCCTGAGGGTCATGAGTATTCCTTGTCCGTTCAATTACTTTTATACTTTCTTTTGATACTCATAGATATACCTTTCGCGGTAACGTGATAACTTACTTTACAATAATGTTGATGCCTTTACGTTCTATCCCCAGGGCTCAATTTGCTCGGACTTCTCGAGGTTTTGCGACTGTATCACCTGTGGTTGGCCATAACAGGAATCACAAGATTGTCGTAGTAGGTGGAGGCTCCGCTGGCCTTGCTATCAGTCATCAGCTCCTTAGGCAAGGAAATCTTCATCAAGATGATATTGCTATTATTGATCCAGCCACCTGGCATCACTATCAACCTGGATGGACTCTGGTTGGAGGTGGTCTTAAGACAAAGGAGAGTCTCCGAAAACCTTTGAAGGATTTGATTGATTCGAAACTTAAGTTTTACAATACCGGTGTGGAGGGGTTTTTCCCAGATGAAAACTTTATTACATTGAAAAACGGGAACATTGTTAATTATGGCCAACTCGTTGTTGCTCCAGGTATTACGGTTGATGTTGGAAGTGTGAAGGGATTATCCGAAGCGCTTGGAAACCCGGACTCTCTTGTGTCCTCTATATATAATTACGACACTTGTGATAAGGTCTTTGGTACGATACAAAAACTTCAAAAAGGAAAAGCCATTTTCACTCAACCAGCCAGTGTTATCAAGTGTGCTGGTGCTCCGCAGAAGATTATGTGGCTAGCATTGGATCATTGGAAACGTGCTGGTCTATATGACATTAAGGACCCTTCCAATTCTGCGATAAATATTTCTTTTGCCACTGGTCTCCCAACAATGTTCGGTGTCCCCAAATATAGTGCCAAGCTTGAGGAATTAAGAAAAGAAAGGCTTGTGGAAGGGCTGTTTCAGCATGACCTTACCGCCATCGATGGGAACAAGGCGACTTTTACTCGCCCAGATGGTAAAGTTCAAGTTACGAGAGACTTTGATCTTTTGCATGTGGTACCAAAGAATAAACCTCATGATTTTGTCAAGAACAGCGTACTTGCAAATGATGCTGGGTATGTCAACGTTGACGAAGGGACTACCCGTCATATCAAATACCATAATATCTGGTCGGCTGGAGACGCTTCAAGTCTGCCAACCTCCAAAACAGTTGCAGCAATCACTGCAGAGGCACCAGTTCTGGTTCGAAATTTGCTCTTGGCTATTGATGGTCGGGAACCGGAGGAAATTTACGATGGCTATACGTCGTGTCCTCTCTTGACTGAATATGGAAAGGTACTTCTTGCAGAATTCAAGTACGGCGGAGTACCAAAGGAGACATTTAACAAATGGTTCGGTATTGATCAAGCTATTCCGCGAACGGAATTTTATTATTTGAAAAAAAAATTCTTTCCATGGGTGTACGGAAAATACATGGTGAAGGGTACTTGGGGTGGACCAAAGGGTTGGATCAAATAATCAGAGTACCTTTCAGATCAACCCAATCGTATCAATAATGACAAATTTTAAGAAAAGAATCTTCTTATTGTTTCTCTACAGACCCTTTGAAAGGTTAGTGGTAATGAACTTTTCAACGCAAGTGTGAGAGAATGATTATGCAGGTCCACCAGTATGTAGATGAGCCAACGGTACACTTCTTGACTTTCCAAATTCCTCATAAATTTATCTTTAAATATTTGATATCAGAATTCACCTGTTTACTATTGAATCTTAAATTGATAATTATAAAAATTCTCTAAATATTTGGACTCAGACTTCAAGAAATATTGCCGATTCAATTTTTGTAGTACCCTATTAGCTCGTACGCCTACTAGTGAGCATTTCTACTAGATCATCAAAAAATTACCGAGAGAAAAACAAAAATATGCTATTGTAATAATCTATGGTCCGATCCGAGATTGTGAATGTATTTCTTCCTTTATAGAGCCATCATCCCACTATCAAAACTATAATCAACTTATCAATACTAATCGTCAAAAATTTATTAACATGATAGTTCGTACCGACCGACAAAGTTTGTTGGCATAAAAGTCAGATATTTCATTAAGATTTAACATTGAGATTATTTCAAAATGGTCACATTATCATCTCATATTTACACCACGATTTTTCGGACTGAAGTTCGACTGTTGAAGCTACTTCCTAATGTTAGTAGGGCTGATAATGCAGCCGGTGAATGTGATATTTACTTCGTGTCTCTTTCTACTCGTCCGCAGTATGAAGCACTATCTCACGTCTGGGGAGACCAAGCTAATGAAAAAGACACCATATGGATTGCGGGAACGGAGTTCGAAGTTATCAAAAACTTGTATGACGCTCTCTGTAACTTAGACTGCGGGATTCAGTTAGGACATCATGGATCGGTCAGATTTGCATCAACCAGGACGACCCAGAGGAAAAATCCATTTGTGAATACATGGCGCTTCTATCAGAAGTTGACGACGCCAAGGTAGTCCCGGTTCCAACATTTGTTGCTTCTTTAGATCATTTCAAACTCGCCATGAGGGCGTTGAGGTCTATTCATAATTCTGAAAATCTGTGGACTCGAATCTGGACTGTGCAGGAAGCTGTTCTCCCGCCAAACCTGTGCTTAGTGTAGGGCCCGTTGCATTTGGAGTGGAATTTATTGAGCCAGGCATCAGGAAATTGGATATCGGGCACTGAGCCTACATTTATTCATTTTGTCTTGAGTAGAACTAATCTCGACTTCTTAGATGACTTAAGGTGCCAGATGGTGTGGATAACCAGCACCAAATACCAGCAAGACCGCTATCCTCTCGATTTGATGATAAGCCGACGTATGAGAGGGGCAACAGATCCGCGAGATAAAGTATTTGCGCTTCTTGGTCGCTTCTTGGTCTGATAGAAAAGGGACAATTGCCAAATATGGCAGAATGTGATTACAAAGGTAAACCTTTATTGGCACTTTCTTTTACATCGAAGAAAGTTTGGAGACTGTTCTTCGATTAATGAGGACGAGAGCCAACACTAATATAGTAAGGTATTGTTCAGTCTGCCACGTTTAATTTCTGTACTGAGTCGGTTGTTATTGCGATACGAGTGAATATACGCACGTGAGCGCTAGCTCACTAGCATACGCACATATTGTATATAGCTTTTGTAGCTCTAGAATCTAGAATAGATTAGATATAATATCAATAAATACAATATACCTATTATAAAGATGTCATAATCACCATCAAGGTGATACCAACATTTATAAATTACACCCACTATATCGAACTAGCGCCAGAGTTGTATGAGCCCGCCCTATTGAGGCAACTTCTAAGTTTTCCGGTTACAGATTGATGTTGCAACGCATTATGCGTCTAATACATTCGATTTGATATCATACGAATCAGATTTACGACTACTAGCCATGGAACTCCGAATAATAGACGATCCAACACCTGGAATACACCGTTGGGCCCTAGACTTGAAAGCTTGTCGAAGTAATAGCGAGGGATATCACCCCTTGCATGGATATCCTAATTATCATGCAGCGAGCGACCGCCCAATAGACCAGGAGCTCTTGTTGAGTACTGCTTCAAATGGTGCTATAGTCGAAAGGAATTCTAGTCAATACCATTAAATTTGTTGAAGGGCCACAGCACGCACCAAGTCAGGAAATATGTAATGATAATCCCGGCCAAGCGTTATCTTCATGGGCTGTTCTTGCGAACTGTGGCGCTGGAATCAATCAGCAGCAGGCTTTTGGTCGGATGCTTATTGGGGATTTTGTCCGAAATGACTAGGATTCGGTACTATCTCGAGCCTCGTCTAGTGATGCCTACGATGCTTTTGTATTTGCTACAAGTGGACAGCTACCTCCCAATGCTGCTCGACAGACAATATGGCGTATGGTGAAAGATGCGACGTTTTTTATTACATAAACAGGCGCATTGGGACTGGAAATTCGAGAGATGAAGCCTGGAGACGAGGTTTGGATATTCTGTGGAGGGAAAATGCCACTTACCATTAAGAAACGACCAGATAACCCAGTTGAACACGATTTCATTGGAAGATGTTATGTCGATGGAATCATGTTCCGCGAGGCTTTTGAAGACGCAACTGGCACACCATCCGAGCAGGTTGTCAGGTTGTAATACCGTTGTATTAAGAAGATTTATTTCTCTTTTTTTTACAAAATAATATTGTATTTTGATGGAGATATTATTAGGTCGTAAAAGTGATTTTTCAAATAAAACGATAGCCAAAACACGGCTGGCCAGAAAATAGGGCAGTTGACTTAAACTAACATTCGAGTATTTTTGATATTCGAAATCAAATAAATATAAAATACTGAGAAGGGTTGTGTATCTATTATATTGAGCTTGTCAAATTGAATCGTAGCTTCATTTTCAAGTATCGACTGAGATATAAAGACCATCAAGCTTATTGAGAAAGGAGTCAGTATTTGTATGAGTAGATCTGTTGTAGATAATGTTCTCGATGATATTCCATCTTTGCTGACATGCACGTTTACCGCAATCAACGAAGCCATATGGAGCGGTTTCCTTCGCTTGGTGCCGAATACAGTGGAACTAGCTGTTTTCCCCTCTCTTAGACTTTCCTGATCTCTCGAAGTCTATCTTCAGGATAGATAACCAATGGGTTGACGGAGGGTTGGAAGCTGTATATAATCAGCTAGTTGAGTTTACAATGTTGCACTCAATTACATCTGAGTTACCTTGTTGTTTCTTTGAGTTTTACATCTGAGCATAATATATTTGTATATTTTATATAAATTACAGTTTTAATCGTTTAGACGCATTATTACTTGTAGTTCCCAAGCTTTTTCGAGACGCAGATTTGCTCTCTTTGCTGATGCCACCACCACCACCACCTAGGTCGCGAAATTCCGCTAATATACAAACGATGCATACACTTTTCTGATCATAATACTTGTCATTATTGCATCTAGTATTTAGAGCAACAGTACGAGCAGTATCACCCAGCTTCATAAAATGCTTCAAAAGGGACGAACTTGTCTCAACATTATGATGCATTCCATTAGCCCATTGAATCAATCTGGCTATATCCGAAATAAGCCATGAATTTCTCTCCTCCCATAATCCAAGAGTGCTGTCAGGATCAGAATCGAGCGGGTCGTAGAAAAAGAGTGCAGTGCACCAGAGTAAGGTAGCATCAAATATGCTAGCATTTGATGTACGGATACAATTGCCCAAAATTGACAACTTGGTAGTTAAGCGTGTGTGTTCGTGAATGTTTGAATTTATCCTTATTACTGTTTGGATCCATTTCAACAACTTCGAGTTAAGCATTTGTGATATGTTCGGATCATGATCGAGTTCTCGAGAGTTGAGGTTAGCAAGCTGTTCCTCATCTGAATCTATATCGAAGTCCATTCGAGTACATCTCGAATCCTCTCCCATATGGCTCAAGTTCACTTCACTATCTGACAATTCTTCACGACTAGGGGAGAAAATGCCATGTACCGATGTGGAGTTAGGGCTGCTTGAAGTTCGAGCTGGTGTCTCTGCAATCGCTGTTTGGATTGTATGGATTAATGGCGCTTCCTGTTCGAAAATGATTGGTGATGGCTGGTCTGCTTGTACTTCCGAAACTAGCTGAGGAGGTGTTTCTGCGATTACTGCTTCGGTAGTATTGATTAATGGCGTTTCCTTTTCGAATATGACTGGTGGTGATCGGGGAACCTGTACTTCCGAAAGTAGCTGACGAGGATTCTCGGTATATGGTGGTGGTAGTGATACTGAGTCATGTGTAGTACACCATTCCATTAATTCAGGTGTTTGTTCAATGTATATCTCCTTGATATTGGTTTTATATATGTCGATAGGAGTACCAGTGCTGCCTAAACGATTACGAAGCTCTTCTAGGCCTACCAGTGCATAATCATTTGGCTTGATATATACGGTGAAGGATTTGGTATTAGATAGAGATTCCAGACCACGAATCAAATTTTTCGAGGTGATATTCCGGGGCTTGATAGTCATATTAGTCTTCTTCATAATGATAAACCCCTTAGCAATTAGGTCGAATTGTATACAGATAACATGTACTGAATGGCTAATTCCGGCATCGTGAATAGCAGATGCGTCGAGGTGAGATAGGTTGTTGATATTTGATATTAAACGAGGCTTAGAAGCATTTGCGAAGTCGGCATTGGGGGGAACAATCAATAACATCTCTATTTCTTGTTTGTTGCCTCCAACTGTGATGGATACTTCAAGGGAAAAGTGAATATGAATACATTCTTTTATATCATAGTATGCAGCTATGAAGAATTTGAGACCCTGTTTATTACGACTCGAGCGAGAGCCCAATGTGCAAGGTGTACCTGATTCATCTTCCCATTTTATAAATACTCTTTCGCGAAGGAGAAGTCGTAGCTTGAGTTTCTCAATTAGAATCTCAGTCGGATTAGGCATAACTTGCTCCTGTGACTGTAATTAGCGATAAACGTAGTCAAGGAATTTTTGTATTGAAAACAATACTAGCCCACACATTACGTGTGATTCCCAACCCACCCAGGCTATAGAGCAGCCTTGACTCTTGGACGAAATAAGGCGTAGAAATGGTCCACAAAACCTGATATGTAGATTGTGTTGACGCTGGAGTTGTTTTAAGCAGTAGGTGCTGAAGACTGCCACAGGCGGGGTTGTTCTAAGCAGCAATTGCTGAAGGACTATCACTAGCGGGGTTGTTCAAAGACTACCACTGGCGGGATTGTTCCAAGCAACAATTGCTGAAAGACTACCACTGGCGGGGAGGTTCTAAGCAGCAGAGACAGTAAAATACAACTCTTGTATACAACACAATATAAGACGGATTGTTATTTGTAATAGATGTTGTGCGATGGAGATGGAGGGACGGAGGGATGGCGATGGGAATTGCGGTGGGAATGGTGATGGAAATGTGATGGAAACGAAGATGGTGATAAAAATGATGATAGAAGTGAGGTAGAGATTGATGACGATGGAAGTAGAGATAGACAGTAAGCATACTAACAAACGAGAAAAAATACGGAAACTAACAGGTGCGTCCTGTGCACATAACACAGGGCCTCGAATTTTTGACCAAGCAAAAATTGATTACAAAAATGCCAAGAGTTTCTGGATGAAAAGTGGGGGCGTACACCTAAAGATGCTTGTCAAGAACCTCCTTGTACTTCGGAGAGACACTGCATTGCGAGCTACTTAACTTCTCACGTGCCTTTAGTAACTAGTAACCTTAAGGGGAAAGATAATACTCAGGCAACAATGCAGACAATAATCAGGCACTCGATTTTTCTGTTCTGGTCACCACGCACCTCCTTTCTAAATTAGCAACATTTCCTATTGCGCTGACGAACCCTAAGGTTAGCGAATATGCGACGACTAAAGATGCGATCCCTCTAATAAGGCCATTCATCGTCTTATCAGCGCAGGCTGTTGTCCCTTCGCATCCAATCAATTTTTGCTCAGCCATAGGCGCTTTTAAGGATAAATTGATATGTTTGCCCTTAGCTAATTAATTCTATTACCCCGTCACCATAACGATAAAGCTTGTTAAAACTATAACGTTATAGGTAATTGAGGTAAAAGTGGTGCACATACTGATATAGTGCGCATGCTAATAAACTACATTAGGAAAAGAGATTATATAATGCGATCTTGAAATCGGACAATTGTACGAAGTGTAGAGATGAATAAAAGAGGAATTTCTAATGAAGAAAGTTCTGAGTCCTAGTATACGTTCTACTCTCCACTATGAAATATGGCTTGAGAATATCGAATAACGTGATTTATCAGTGTACGGGTTATATCAGTGTGCGGGTCACTTTCACTTTAATTCACTCTTTTAAACTCATATTATTCAATAATCATTGAATCAATTGATTAAAACTATAAAAATTATAATAATCTAGGATCTATTATATTATCTTAATAAGTTCTTATATTATATCTTGTTAAAAGGAATAGAAGTTACCGGTGCTAAGCACGTGTAGTGATTAGTAATACGGTTATCTAAACGGGCTAGATTAGACGAACCATAGACAGGCATATTG
>PQXK01000480.1:0-10421 GCA_004786245.1 Botrytis hyacinthi | reverse complement strand
CCACAAACTCTCCATCCAACTTCCCCCCCGCAACCACCTGCACACCTGGGATCGCCATCTCCCCGCCTCCTCGCAACCGCACCCCTCCACCTCCCCCATCCCCATCTTCAAAGACTCCTGCTCCGTGCGCGAACAAGTCTACGTGCACGAACAACGCGCCGTGCCACTCATCCACCATCTCGACAACGACGATGCGCGCTCCGTGCATTTCGTCATCTACGCGCCTTGTTCCGCAGAAGATTCCCCAGTCCCCTACATCCCAGTAGGAACACTCCGGCTGCTTCCCTATCCAGATACTCTGCGTCCGCTCCCCGACACCCGCATTATTGCCGGATTGCCCACTGAGGAAATCCCTCCCTCTTAAGTATTCTTCTTTTAGCCCTCTCCGACTTATAGAGTTAATCCCGCGTCTACTCTGCACGATGGCATCGAGCCTCATGTTCGACTTGGTCGATTGGCCGTTTTGAAGGAGTATCGTGGGAAAGGGTATGCAGATCTGTTGATCCAGGCTGCTTTGAAATGGGCGGGAGAAAATCCGAGGGTTTCGGAAGACGCGTTGAGTGGGGAGGAGAAAGGGACGGTGCCGGAGTGGAAGGGATTAGTGTGTTTGTATGCGAGGGATGTAGCGGTGAGGACGTGGGAACGGAATGGGTTTGTGGTGGATGAGGGGATGGGGAGTTGGTGGGAGGTGGGTGTTAGGATTTTGGGGATGGTGAAGAGGGTGAGTGTGAGGGTGGATGGTGAGGAGCTGAAATCAAGGGGGTGAGTGTCATGCTTTTGTCATGAGTAGATGTGTGACTCTATTCTCAACTACATATAGGTACTCAGTAAATAATGTATTTGGTAAATTTCTCTACATAAAAATACATGTCCAAAGGTAGGTAGAACAATATCTTCCAGGAGCCCTCAAGATGTTAGAGAAGTTATATAGCTTCACTCGACCCACATTTGGTCTAGATTGTTTAATATACAGTTACCATCCATACCAGAAGATTCAGGTTGAATTCATCATCATCCTCTCTCCCTCCCCACCCTAACCTTCCGCTCTGAAGCGTAGCAACATCGCCATGTCGAGCGCAACTCCCCAAGTCCCAAACAGCATTAGCGTATCTGCTGCACTTTTGAATAGTGATCTCGACACCCCTTTTACTTTTGGTCTTCCCGGGTCTACGTTCTTTCCCTTGCCAGTTAATCCCTCACTATCTTTTTCGTCCATCAATTCACTCCCCAATAGCTTCAGGAATACGTCGTCTGCTGTATTTTTGTATCCTCTCAGTCTCTTCATCAGACTATCTTTTTGCTTCTCATCTGCAACTTGTGCGAAAGCCCAAATAATGACATGGGTCATCATTATTAATGAGGCTCCATAAACCCCTGTTTCTAACATATCACTTTTTGTTCCCTTGGGTGCCTCGCTTCCTTTTTCTCGGCCTGTCAGATCCACATTAAGATCTCTATTTAATTCCATGATTGCAGTAGCGGCTCGAACGGCTACGTCAATAGCTAATTCTGGATCTTCTTGTGCCCATAATCTCAATCTTTCAAGAGCACGCACAATACCCGTCTGACTAGATTTCCCAATCGCATTTAATATATCGGTAAAAGGGATATGGAGGAAAAGACTTGTGATGTGGTGTTGAACAATACAGATATGGTGGAAAATATGAGATGTGGAATGGGGGATAGTCAAATGAGGCCGTAAATAAGTTTTGGAAAAGCGGTTAAGCGTGTCTGGATTTCGATTAGTTCAGTTGTAGGTATCGGAAAATGGGATATATAATACACCAACGTACAGGCTAGTTCTTGTCTCCTCGCAGAAACGCGGGATCTGAGGGCCTGTGAAAGAGATGAAGCAGGATGATGACCGGGTGGACTTTCGTAGATTTCTGGTAAGATTTGGCTGTTGATGAATTTGCTAGCAACTAAAGATTCTTGAGAGGCATCGAATATCTGACGTTGAATTTCAAGCAGAACAAGAAATGCGGTATATGAATTAAGATTCGGCAATGGGAGGTGGTGGGATTGAAATATAGGCTCCTCTCCTGTTAAGAAATGACCCGAGGAGGGTATAGACGAGGATGGAATGGGAGAAAAGAGAAAAGGTCCTATAGCAGCTGCAAATGATAAAGACTGTGGTACCTTCGCAGATCCAAGCGCGAAATTCCAATCGCTGGCAGAAGAGGCACACCAAAATACTTCATCGCAAGGACAGCTGACATCTACCAATTCACCAATTGTCATTGCTGACGATTGATTCCAAAGCGCGGAGAATTGGCGATCAGTTGCATAGACGACCCAGTAAAGCCTATTAAGAGATTCTTCGTCGATCCATCGTTTCCATCGAACTTCGGGATCTTTTAATGTTTGATCCACAGGCGAATATCTATTTGGCAAATTCGACTTTTCACTCTCATATAAACGACGCATATGTGAGACTGCATGCCCTTTGAAAGACTCAGATACGCTGAATGCACGCTTATTTCCACACCATAATCCCATGTGGATGAGTAAGGCTTCGGTAAAAATAGTCATAGGATTTCGAATTAAGCTCATATCTAGACGAATAGCGGCAAGCAAGTGCCAACCTATAACTTCAATTAAAACGATAGCTAGCCGTCTTCCATTCTTAACCTGGCTATAAGTAGATCCGATAATCATCATGGCAGATAATAATGGCGGAGAAAGCTGATTGGTATCCACGGTAGGGTGATGCAGTACAGGTGCTTGATGTGAGAAATGCTTAAAGTAAAGCCCAATGAAGATATTGACCACATATAATGGTGGCATTGTAAAAAGTGGTTTTCTATTAGGAACTTCATGAACGGGAGATATCAAGAAGTCTCGCATTTTGTAATATGTCGACTCTGAAATATCGTATCTTGGATTATGGTCTTGAAACAAAGGATGATCAAATGGCAGATCGATTGGATCAGCTTCCAAAATTGCAGTTGGATCCAAGCTAGGACTCCATGAAGAAGGCCATTTATCTTCACCCCAGGGTAAATTTGGGGGTGAAGAAAAGCTTGCAACACTTGCAGATTGTGTTGGCCCAGATTCCAATATATCATTTTTGTGTTGATGGTATTCAAAATGAGGCTCGCTAGCTGGTATTGTAGAAGCTGGACCCGAATTGTCCAGTTTAATATTGCTAAAATGTTGCTGTATGGAATCTGAGACAGGAGCATTTTGATTAAAAAGCTTCCCAGTATGTTCCCATCCGTTCCCAGTTTCAACCATAGTAGCATATAAGTTGTTGGAAACCCACGCATTTCCCATTGGGTTGTTCTCCGGTTGCAAATAGGAAGTGTGACTGAAGGGTATCTGATAAGAGTATCCCATTATACCAAGAGGATTCGTAGGAAACTGGTGGTCTAATGTTGTGTCTTGGTATGGATCTCGGTATTGCTGTGTGAAAGAATGCGTCTCCTGGGGTAAGAAACCAAGTACTGGCATTGGTTGGGGTACATTGTTGCTGATATTCAGTGGTTGGCTTGCCCCAAATGATCTAGGCGCCGCTTCGAGGAACGGTACATTTATCCCAGTAGGCTCTTGAAAGGAAGTTGAGTAATTTGTCGTTGCTGTTTCCGTCGGAAATGATGGACCACTTTGCATTGGAGATAGATGAGCTGATTCTGATCGGCTTGTAGGCGTCCAATTGAAGTTTTCAATGTTGTCGTGGCTTTCAGGATCTTCCGAAGTCTTCCTTCGCTTCACCGATCCTCTTCGGCCTTCAGACTTTGGTTCTTTTTTGTCCCATCGTTCATGACCGGCTTCATGCCTTTTTAGTAAATCACTCCGAGTAAAGGTCTTTTCACATATTTGACAAATATGAGTCCGAGGAACATCATCTATGAGATTATTTTGTTAGCGGTGAATAAGCTTTTTAGTGTCCGAGGTTCGTTCTAATCTATGCTCACTTACGGGTTTTCATGTGACGACTCAAATTCTCGCGCCTATTGAACGATTTAGAACACTGACTACAACCAAAAGAGGCAGCTGGCATGACCAGGCTGCTTTTCCGAGGAATTGAAGCTTCAGCATCCATATTTGCTGAGTCGGAAGTGGAATCTGACTGAAAACTCGAGTGGACACCGCGTGTCGAAGGGTGGACATTATCAGACATACTTGAGTAGACGGAAGAATGTTCAACCAACGGCGGCGACCCAGTGTATATTTGAACAAAATAGTATATATCGACGAAATACCACAAGTAGAGGCCTAGACCCTGCTCAGCAGCTTAGAAAGCGTGGCCGCATTGACCAAGATCACAATTGAAAGCCTACCTATCACGCCTGTGAACGTTTAAAGTTCAAACGCACGTCCAATAAACGATTTTCCACTGTATGAGACAACTGTTGCATGAGAAAGTTGAGAGCTCCCCCAATTATAGATTCGCTACCAGATATGAAAGCAAGTTACCCATGCGAGCAGAAAGTGATCTAAAACTAAGAAAGTCTGTTTCTTTGCTTGCCCCTCCTACCCAACAAGGAGTAGCAGTCGATCAGTGATGGCACTGACCTTAAAACCCTCCTACCTGTATGTCCCTTGCTCGGGAGAGACTAACCTGTGTGATCCGGAACCTCCGCAATCCTTAAATTAGAACCATAAACCCTTAAGCAAAACTTCGTTCAAACCGTCCAATTTATCTTCAGTGATTGCAAGAAATTTTAAGTGGCTTTTGTCCTAAAGAATGTATTGCTTGCGAGGCTTGCTCCTACCGCACCTCGCGCCAGTTAGTGTCCGGTAAAATTACCACAAAGTGGCTACCTCCAACCTTAAATAGATTACCATGTCTAAATATCCACTTTTCGGCTTGCAACCCTATGTCACCTTGCACTAGTATGTTCTATCTCTTATGATCACATCTCAGCGTAAGCACCCTTCAGCCTTGATCCCGCCAGACCGTCATCAGTCGCGGCATGCATTTAGAGCATGCCGTACGGAGAGATTCCCAAAGCGGTTCTTCTTCCCACACACCACCCTTGAATGTGTTGTTCGTCTGAGATGTGTCATATTTCCCCGCAAGCCATCAGGTCATCGTCTATCGTGCTTGGTGTAACCCTTCCTTGAAAAGCCGCGGTGACGTTGTGGGCTGTGCAAGAAAGTTGAGTTGAACCCCAAGCATTTTCTGAAGAATTGAAGGCTTGGAAAACGATTTTGTGCGATATAGGGATGCTTCGGGTTTAACTAGTGGAAGCCGATCCGAATCTGCTGGTGCTCTATTAGAGTTCACATTGATTCAAGCTCGCCTTGTTTACATGACATGGCATTATGCCTGCCATGATCCAAGGATTGGCAGATGCCCAATGATCGGTCAATTCGGGGGGGGGGATGCCTTCCCGGCAGATGCCCTCATCTTGCACGACCGGCAGAGGTGCAAGGAGGACAGAATTGCTCGAGCATGGTTGAGATAAGCAATCTGCAGGTCTGAATCAAATCTATTTTCTGCCCGTCAAAGTTTGGAATAAATTATGAAAGAACTGGTGCTCAATGATCGTACCTGACCCCATCTGTTTTATCTTATAATGGAATATAAAGCTAGTCTGCATAATATTAGATATGAAGAGTATTCTTGGGTTGCTTTTTTCAAGATCAATCCTTGGGTATCGACTTGGCATCAATTACATAGCCCCTGATAGGCGGACTGGGTACACATCTCGGTTACCGTACTCTGTGAGATCTCACCGTAATTAGACTCCGGTCCCTTGCTGATTCTCCATTCAACATCATATCATGTCTTCTCGCCTGAAGAGAATGATCGACCCTTATGCGAAATCTTCTTTTCCACCTACTAATAAAGAGACTTTTCGTTCTTACCACTTCTTGATCTGGTCAATGGATCCTCATTCTTGACTTGATGCATGTACAAGTGCACAGCTTGCACATGTGACTGATCTGGATCTGCCCGAAGAAATAGCAGGCCTGGCGATGTGGGACGCAAAGACTGTTCTCATACTGATTTGGTCGAAGAATCATTCTCCTGCACTTTCCAATGGGTTGGCATTTGCATGAGGGTTTACTGCGCTCAATTGATAATCATGGCTTGGGCTCGAAGACTTGCACTCCGCCTCCTCCGATGACGATACGCCGACACATACGCGCCTCACATACATACAACCTAAAGCCGTTTGCTCGTAATGCCGGCATCTCCACGCATAGTCGTGTACTTGCCGTTGCCGGGGTAGAAATTATCAATTGCAAATATCAACAAGGACTCACCGATGCTTCGACTATATATGCCAATTAATGTTCTACCGTAGCAAAGTCAAAAGTAAAATGGTGTGGAAATGGCCAAGTATATCTTGGCAAAAATCAACTCGAGCTACTTATCTAGCAATAGACCTCGAGGGAAATCTATTAGAGGAAGGTATGAGGAGGGAGAGGCGATGAAGATGCTCACACTTCCTCAGTTAGGTAGGTGAAAAATGCTCGTTGGCCTTGTGATGAGCAGGCTCTATTGAATCTAGAACTGTAAAAAGTGGCTAGGTAAATCTGCAAGTGAAGTCTGAGTGAGATTATTCTCGAGAGAATGTAAAATACTCATCATCGATGTGCTTCAGATTCAAACTTATCTAAGCAAGCTGCTAGAGTCGCTCCAATCGGATTTCACCCTCTCGTCGTATATGTCATATTGAGCTTTGTTTGGGGTATACATCTCTCGAATACCCAACGGTATAGTATTAATACGTTTGAGACGATGCTCATTGAATTATCCATTCGGGGAAGAGACTGAGGCTTCCGGCGTTGGTCTTTTATTTATTTCTTTCCTCTCTATTTCTCCCTGTCAGGAGTGAAAGTGTACTGTACCTTTGAGGGGGGGTAGAACCCAACCACGCTAATGGAAATCATCCCCTCCAGATTTTCCCCTTCACCAGCTTCTCGCAATTATTCCAACACTTTCGATTCTCAACCACAATTATTCCGGTAAATTTTACAACACCTGAGATGCTCATTTCTCTTCACTGTATCAACTTTTTTCATCTTGATTCTGTAATACAATATTCTCTTTCAATTTTCCTGATTGTTGACCAGTCAGGCTGCTTCACATTGATACATTCTGCTTTCTTCGTGCATTTTGTCCATCAAAAAACCTCATTGATTGAGTTTTGATTCGCATGAATTATTTCACACCTCTATTGATCCATTCTAGTGTGGCTTCTTTCTTCCCTTCTATTGTTTTCCCTTTTTCCGTTTAGAAATCTCCCCTCCCCTCCAGTGGTTTGATTTCCTTTCGAAGGTCTTGCGATGCTTCTGTCGTCATTGAGCGCCATCTCCAAGTCAATACTTCTCAAAACCCTGAAATCCATCAAGTCTTGCTCTATGACTTCTTCCATCCACATGTCGCATTTCTAATTCAGCTCACTCATACGAAGAAATACGTCTGATATTCCGACTGGGCACTGCAAAAGACTGCCGCTTCTTGTGATAAACAAGGTCTGCTTGCAGCTCTACCTGGAAGAGACCTGTTAGAAACTAACAATAATGCTAGTCTTTTCAGCGCATCGACCCGACCGATTTAACCTGGTGTTGTCGCATGCAGACTCAGAATGGCTCCCACTTGTTACACATGCAAAATCCCCTTTCAAGTCAATTCACATATGGTATCGCACTGCCAAGTAACTGGACACGTTCACGGTTGGGTCTGTGGTCATTGCGATAAACCCTTTCAGGATGAAGAGGCGAGAAGACAGCATGTTCAGGCCAAGTACCCACAGGGGAAGCGCTCGTTCCCGTGTTCTCATTGCACCGAGTCTTTCCGTACCGAGGACGCAAGAAAAAAAAATACCAAGGCGAAGCACCAGTTCGAATGTTCTCATTGCAAAGATGCCTTCAATTCCGCAGACGGTCTAAAACAACACAATTTCATCAAACATTATTTTCCTTGCGAATTCGAAGACTGCGACTCAGTTTTCAGTACAGAGCAGCTTCTAAACAACCATAAAGAAAACAAACACAAATTCAGGTGTAATAAGTGCAACAAAGATTTTCAATCCCAGGGCCCTCTCGATAAGCACGATACAGAGTTCCACCGCTCTTTTAGTTGCAATTCTTGTAGCAAAGATTTCAAATCGGAGATTGCGCTAGAACAGCACATGAATTCTTCGGCTCATTCCCAGACCTGTCCAAAATGCAGCAAACCGTTTCCATCCTATGCTAGTCTTCAACAGCACACTACCACAGGACATCTATGGAAATGCAATCAATGTCAACTTACATTTGATGGTCGGAACCACCTTGTCCTACATCATACCTACGAACACTTAATGGTCAAATGTTCCATTTGCTACGCCAAGTTCAACCACAGTGCAGAGCTACATAAGCATAAGTTGGAGCAGCATTCTTTTCAGTGTGAATACTGCCCAGTTCAACCATTTGCAACATATACCCTTCTAAAAGATCACGAATCCTCATCGCACAACTTCAAATGCTCGGTATGTCCCAAACATTTCAAACTCCAGGCTGAGCGAAACAGCCATCCCGAACAAGTGCATACTCATTTGTGCTCTCAATGTGGCTTAAGATTCGACAGTTTGGTTCTCTTGAAGATTCATAGACTCTGTCATCAAGTCTCCTGTCCGTCTTGTCAGATGAAGTTTGATCATGAGGCAGCGTATGAGTCGCACGACAGAGATGCACATCAACTTAAGTGCCCTAAGTGTTCCAAATTGTTCAAGAATACACGCGATTTCTTTAACCACGCCATAACTCATGCCCCTATCTCCGAAGAATCAGCGGCTACCCCTGGAGTTCTTGGACTAAATGAAAACTTCGATTGTAAATATCAGCTCAAGTGCTTCAAATCAGGCTGTCGTCATCATTCTAGCACTCTTACTGCGTTTCGCCACCACTATCATACCTGCAACATGGTTAGGTGTGATGCGTGTGATGGATTTTTTGACCAACAACAGGACCCGCAACTTCAAGCACATAAGGCCAAGATGCATAACCCAAGACCATTTTTCGGCTGTGTCCAATGCACTCAAACCTTTCCAACATCCGATGCAGCTGCCGCACATTACGCAACTGAGCATGCATTCGTCTGCGAAGCTTGTCCTGGAACATTCTTTATCAATTCTGTCACCCGGGAAAGACATTTCATTACATGCGGTAATCGTTCCGAGACTTCTGATTCCGGTGAAAGTTTCCAGACCTCGCGAACAGAGTTCTCGCTCCTCATGCAGCGAAGAGGATTCCTACCAGCCATCAGAGTCCCTCTTTCTTCAGCCGTACCATTGGCTCAATTTCATGAAGAACCTTTATCTCCAGCCCAACCACTGATCCAAATCTATGAAAAGCCTGAGATCGAGAGAATCAATGCTGCACAAGAACTCGCCCGAAAAATCCTCGCAGAAGCCAACGCATGCCCACAAGCAACATACTCGTGCCAAAGATGCTCGCCTCTTGTGGAAATCTAAGAGCAACTTTGAATCCTGTGGTCTGATTGACTTGTTGTTACTTCTGTAATTTCTAAACGGGTGAATAAGAGATGGTCTTGCTTTTCTAGAAGTTTATGATATAAGATGCCGCTCTCAAACGAATGTTAGGATAATGATCACCATGGGTTTGGGAATTTCATATGGAAGGGGTAATGCACGAAGTAACGAATTTTCTTTTTTATGGTATCTCAGTGTCAATTATTGAGAAACTAATACGAGGTAATGTTTAACTCTGTAAGCTGTGAATATCTAGGAGTATGGAACGGAAATAAATTGATCGGATGAGGGTTCCCAAATTTCCGCGTCTTCGTGTTTTCGAACGAGGGACAGTCTCTATGATGGCAGTCTCTATGATGGCAGTCTCTATGATGGCAGTCTCTATGATGGCAGTCTCTATGATGGCAGTCTCTATGATAGCCAGTCTCTTTAACGCACTTAATATTCAGTTTTAATAAATAATTGATTCAATCATTATTTTCCTACATACTGTGATTTTCCGCTCCCTCGAACTCTCAGTTCTTTGACCTTGCAAGGTAAGGAAATAGTAGGGTACTGCGAAGATTACAACTTTCTCGCTTTTGACTTCTCATTATTTTGTTTCCTTTGCATTCATGTTCATTTTACAACCAGCGTCGTATGAAGGTATAACTCAAGCTCCTCTCCTGTGCTAATCATCCTCCATTGGCTACCGCAAGTGAGGGACTTCATTTCATACACATAGTTACATATACTTGTACATTGTTCTTTTCATATCTCGTTTAATCACAAAAAGTCAATGTTTCGTACAAGAGTCAAGTTTGGTAAGGCCTCGAGAAGCTCATAAGACGAACCGATATTCAATATAACTGATCAAATCTCAAAAAACTCCTTAAGGACCCATTCTTTTATCTATAATGTGAACTTCAAGATTAGCCAAAAAATTCATTGTTTATTTATCTATTTATTCTTTCAAAGACATTTTTGTATTATATATTATATAATATA
>PQXK01000479.1:0-10442 GCA_004786245.1 Botrytis hyacinthi | reverse complement strand
GTCTGTATGTCTGTATGTCTGTATGTCTGTATGTCTGTATGTCTGTATGTCTGTATGTCTGTATGTCTGTATGTCTGTATGTCTGTATGTCTGTCTGTCTGTCTGTATGTCTATATGTATGGCAGAGCTATAGAGAAGATGATTACAGATCGGTGAAAGAATAACTTAAGGTTAGCAATAGTGGATGGCCCAATATCTTCCTCCTACCTTGGTGTATGGGGAGTAACAATTCTTTGAATTTGGTGTTTGTGATGATATTGTTGTTTCTCGTTGACGATGGTCTGTGAAGTACCACCTAGATACCTACCTAGATAGGTGTTCAGATTCTCATCAACACTCTAAACTGGGAAGTCTCAATTCAATGCACTGCTGCTCACTCACTGCTTCCAACTCTCAGAAAGCAAAATGGTGATTGAGTTGTGATGTTCTTGCGTGAATATAAATACTAGGTACCTATGTATGTTGGCTTCATCAGATCACCCCAGATCCTCACGTGTATCCATGTGGCCAATCTGGTCAGAAGGGTTATTTGTGATTGACGGAATTCAAATAATGAAGAATGACCGGAAGGGGGAGGGGGAGGGGAGAGGGGGGCGGGGGAAGAAAAGGATGGCAGAAGAGGGAAAGAAAAGAAGGAGAGGAGAGGAGAGGAAAGGAAAGGAAAGGGGAGGACAGGAAAGGAAAGGAGAGGAAACGTAAGGAACGAATAGATTGATGGATAAATAACATAAACAACACCTCCTCTATCAAAAGATACCTATCAATCACCATTGTCGGGTGAAAGTCATATCATCACTTTTTCCCACGGAGTGCAAACAGACCAAACCGAAAAATAACTGGATAGATAACTGGATCATTCATACAAATAGAACCGCCACGCATACGAATTTATATGAAATCCAATCTTGACATGACAATTGATTCGCCATCAATCAAGAAATGAGATTGATATTATCCAAATGAAATCGATTGATCCAGCCATCTCCAATCGAGCCCTGGAGTTCATCCCATGTATCTTATTGTTTTTCAATTTACCCCGATTTTCTAAAGTTTTAGAGGATTCATTCATGTACCTGTTCTGTTACCTGGGTATCGATGCAAAAATACCCTCACACCCCAGATTGTACCGCATCTTAATAGCGCACCTAGTAATTACTTCTTATTACACCATTCTTACTCCGTACAGAATAGTATGAGCAGGAGAGAGAGAGGGAGAGACACACACACACACACACAGACTCTAGGCCTGGGTACTTTGAGTACTTTGGAAGATTATCTGAGACGTGAGCAAAAGTAGTTCGAGTTTGATATTCTCCCTTCAAACTCAACACATATATTCATTGCTCTTGGAAAGACCTCACTCATAAAACAAATTCTGAAATAGTCAAACATCCAAACGTCCGAACATTCAATCATTCAAACATCTTATCATTCAAACATCAAAACATCCAAACACCAAAATGATCATGTTCTGGCATTTCATACCATGAAATCAAATTAGAAAATCCTTGATCCTCCCTTGATCCTCCCTTGATCCCCACAGCATGTAACAAACCGCAAAATCAACATTGCTGCCACTTACCGACAAACCTTGACAGGGAAAAGGTCTCAAACCCTCTTAATTCTGTGCTACGGATTTACCCAAGGAAGGGGATTAAGGGTTTGATTATTATTAAATTACTGCACAGTTTCTTGGGTCCGGAAAGATACGATACGATTCGATTCGATACAGATACACATACACATACAGATACACGGGGAACGACGGGTACTTACTGCACCACACCCAGCACACTAAGATTCATTTCTAATACCCGCCATGGATCAAGTTGGTGCAGGTGGTTTCCCAGCGCGCACTACTTCAAAAAGATCCAAATCCTCAACTCTTTTGCGAACGGATTCACGACGATTTCCACGTAGCTCTCGAACTTTATCGGTTTCCCCTCCATCTGTCGGCGCTTCTGGAACTTTTGGTCTGCGTTCACGTCCTGGATTGGGCTCGCGAACGTCCTCGGCGCCATTTGTCCCTCTTAGTAGCGGTAGTAACAGTGGTAGTATAGATCCGCCGAGATTTTCGACCACGATAGAGGACGATACAGAAGAAGCATTGGACCTTCACGCGCGAAGTTATCGAGACTCTGTCGCATCCATCAAAGACGATCCTTTCTTCAGAAATTATCAATCACCACATTCGGTCTCTCTGGCAAGAGAATTGAGGTCTGTAACATATTCTGATCGATCGCACGATGACGACTTACTCAAAAATCCACCATCACGATCCAACAAAAGACCTTCCTTAGAAAATCCAGCCAGCTCAATACCAGTATGTGATACTCAATCTACATTGACTCCTTCCTGCGAAACTCTTTGAACCAATTGACTAACTGGTGTTTTTTTTCTCTTCCTATTCAGCCTCAATCTAGGAGCGGAATGTCAGACATAAATATCGCAGTGATTGGGAGTAATGGTGTGGGAAAGAGCACTTTGATACAGCGAGCACTGGGTTTACGATCATTACCAACTTCCGTCACATCGAGCCTTCGCATGACAGTTGATGAGGTGGGATACATAGTCAGTCTGTTTGAGCTGGATCTCGAATCGTTTGATATAGTACCGGATCGTCGCATACAATGGCCAAAACAAATAAACGGGCACATTGTCCCACGAATGGATGGTGCACTATTACTATACGATGTTATGAATCGGGAGAGTATTGCAGAATTACCCCAGACTTTAAGTGAGTTCAGCCACCGCAGTGAAGCCGGCTTGGGAGAAAAACTGATTGTTTCAAGATGCATTGGTGAATTCGAGTCTTCCTACTATCCTCGTCTCATGTAAATGCGACAACCCTGAACACACTCGTCAACTTAATGTCGATAGCCTCGAAACAGCATGTATGTCATGTGTAGAATCTGTCAAAACTGCAGCAAACGTTCCTGAAAGTGCAAGACTTTGTCTTTCTTCCATGCTTCGAGCCGTTATGGCAAATCGAAGCAATAATCATAATAGTAAGTCAATGGTAATTTTATAGCAATCTATATGTGGTGTGGTACCCTTAATTATACTTTGCTGTTTGAGTCATCTCGCATCGTTTGAACAATCCTAGTCAAATTGTTTACATTAAAAGCCCTCTGCCATCCGGTATTAGTGTACCGGGTCAAACATTGACGTCCACTGTTCCTCTGCATGAGAATCCTTACTCATCAAATATTCAGAAGATATTCCTTCAATTCAACCTCAAGGTACTCGCCGTCGGGCAACCTCTTCTGCCAATATTGAGAAGTTATCTGAACCCACCGTTCCTCGACCTTTGAGTCAGCAATCTAAGCACAGTCGTGCTAGCTCAGAATTCTCCATTGGTCGGGCTCTTCCTTCCCCGCCATTGGCTGGTCGATCTAACGGCCGAACAAATTTGTCACACCAAATCATGCTTCCTGACCCACATGACGCCCCCCCTCTTTCTGCTCATCCAGCTTTCCGAAGTGAAAATCACCTGGACAATTCCGGCACTAGCCCCAGGTTACCCCTAGGACCAAAGGTACATCCAGCCCTCTTACCTAGCACAACTGGAATCATTGACACTAACATCTCGTCCGACGTTGAGGAATTGGATTCAGACTCTCCATACCGATACTCCGATGACATACCACTTCTCCAGCGTAGTGACGATACTTTTTTCGACAAACCTGCTAAAGTGGCTGGCGTCACTTTTGATGATCTTGTCGATCGACTCCTTGGACAACACATGTCAAAAGCCGACGTCAACTTCTCGGAAATCTTTCTCTGTCTTTATAGAAAATTTGCAGCTCCTGGCGAACTCTTCGATGCAATATTAAACAGGTTAACTCGTTTAGGGGAGGACAAAAATATCCATTATTTAACACGAACAACAACTCAGCTTCGGATAATTACCGTGGTAGCTAAATGGGTATCGGGATATCCGGGTGATTTCGCAAGTCTCTCAACAAGCCGCAAGCTCGATGGGTTCATAAACCAATTAGCTTCGGATCCAGTCTTTGCTGCCGCTGCCCAGGAAATGCGGACCCAACTACAATCTCGTGTAGTAGAGGATGACGATACAGGCTGGGCTAGGACAGACGCCGATGTTGATAATGAACAAGCTAACGAATCAGCCCCCGTTTCTCCTACGACCACAAGGGCCGATTCCAAAGGAGGGTATGAAACGGATGTGACTACTTTAGCACTAGAAGACGATTTCAGTGACATGGAACTAAAAGGGTCTAGAGGGGATTCTCTATTCTCGGCTCGAACGTCTCAACCGGACTTTAGTGCGCCTGCATTTCTTGCGGTCGAAGACTACGAGAAAGAGGCTGCAAGATTAACACCCAAAGGCATCCTGCCATTATCTAAAGACAGATATCACATGTTCATGGAAATATCAAATGCTGACCTTGCTGATGAAATGACCAGGATAGACTGGGTTATGTTTTCTTCCATACGTCTTCGAGATTTGGTTCGACATGTTAGCCTCTCACTCAATCAGAAGGAAAAATGTAAAAGTCTTGCCAATGTGAATCGCATGATAAATCATTTCAACCATATTGCAAAATGGGTTGCTAATATGATTCTGATGCGAGATAAAGCCAAACACAGAGCGCAGATATTAGAGAAGTTCATGAACATAGCCCTGAGGCTGCGCCAGCTGAATAATTATAATGGTCTTGCAGCTGTTCTTGCAGGAATCAATGGAACCGCTATACATCGCCTTACTCAGACTCGGAACCTGGTTCCTGCAGATGTTCAAAAGCGCTTTGCTCGTCTAGTCTTGTTAATGGGTACACAAAAGAGTCATTTCGCATATCGTTTGGCTTGGGAGAACTCTCCATTGCCTCGTATTCCTTTTATTCCATTGACTCGGCGTGATCTTGTCTCAGCTGAGGAAGGAAGTCGAACTTTCGTCGGGGCTAATGGAGAGAGGATCAACTGGAAGAAATTTGAGGTTTTGTCTGAGGTTATCTTACCCATTATGAAGAGTCAAACTGAACCATATCCAAAACTTATCTATAATGATAAGGTGAGGGAACTCATTCTGGATTGTCTCATTCCTACAGATGATGAGGTTCGTATTCAACTCCTTTCAATCGACATTTACAACGGCCAATAAGAACATGGAAACTAACTCTCAACTACATAGGATATTTACCAACGAAGTCTTCAAGTAGAGTCGGCATCAGGAGCCGCAGAACCCGTGAAAAAGAAGTTTCCATGGTTCTCGAAGGATAAATAAAGAGTATATTATTGTTGAACATACATATGGGATAAGGATAAGGATAAGTGATTTGGGCACCTGCTACATAGGTATTATTGTATTGCGATTTTGGTTCTAGTTCTGCTGGCTGAAAAAGCAAAGAAAGCATTGAGCGTTCGGCGTCCTGTATTTTGGGTTATCTGTTGTTGTTATTTTTAAGGAGATACCCCTTCCTTCTTAAATGAAAGTTGAGCAATGAATATGATGTTTTGTTAGGTTTCTAGTAGATGAGTTGAGTTTATATGTTTGTGAAAGTATTGAAAGTTTGCTGAGATGTGTGAAGATTTTTTGGTGGGTATAGATGTGCATGTTATTCTTGTGGGGAAGACTGCAATGCTTGGGAGCTGCAGATGGGGTATCACGCAAGCGCGTGGATCGAGACTGAGAGTCTCATTTATTTATATATCGGTTCTGGGGCAGATTTATCTGTGGTGAAAATGGTGGGATTGAGGGCCTAATGGCACACGCAGGAAGATATAATATGCTATGCAGACATGTTGGAACTCCGCCAATGATCCTTTGTGGTCACAAGGTTGCGCTGAACATTAACCCGGACTAGCGACCACACAACCTCATCTGAACATCTTTCAAGAGCGAGGGAAAGGGGTCAAATCCTTCCAGGTTCGTTTATTGGATTGCGGGTTTAACGCATCTCGTGATGTGCAATTGCGATTGCGATTACGATTGCGATACGGATGTTGTGTTTCGCGGGACGGGCTGACGCGTTCTTTTTGGGGGGGGGTTTCATGCGACGTGTATGTCGCACAATTCGTTATGACAAGTGTATGAAGATGTGACATGAGGTCTCGTCATTCTTGAGAACTCTTTCTAGCTCATCAAATCATATCCATATTCCATTTATCGAAATTCGAGAATCGAGAATCGAGAAAATTCATCGTGAAGATTCGCAATTGTTTGTCCCGTAGATTTCAGCGAGAGATTCGGGCGAGATCGGATGCTCACGCGCCGGGATTGGTGGGGGGTGAGGTTGTTGATGGGGTTTCTTATATGTTTCGATTTTTTTATGCCTACAGATATGGAATTGATGGACTGAAATGGTAGTTTCTACAAATGATGGGTATTTTGTATCGACGTTTTGGTATCATCTTCAGGAATAATTGAGCTTTGGGAGTTTATTGAAGGGACTCTTCAGGCGATATTAGAATACTAGTTTATGCTTTCATTCATGTCCTTTTCACGCGACAATCAACTGTCAATTCTTCGTTTGCGAGAATCGAGATGCTGTGGTTTGATTTGGGGATCTGGTCGTACGTACTAATCCTTTAGCAAGATCTAGGATCCTCTCCTACAGAGTCCACAACCCGACGGCTTCTCTCCCAGGGGAAACATGATATTCTGTAAGGCTCGTGAGGGAACGACTCAGCTTCGCGATTCTCCGATCTGAACTGCTGTGAAACAGATCTTGAAATGTTCACGAAGCGTTGTATCACCACTCTCGAGATACGGTAATTGATAAGTCTGTGGCAGGATCAACAGGAGTTCGCATTAAACTCTGCAAACACGAAAGCAGGATTAACTTTTCGGGTATTCACAAACCGAACAACTTGTACTTTTCAATACCAAGACGGAGATTCACATCGAGATATATGTATATGTATATATATATAGGAGGAGCCCGTCCCATATCTGTGACGACCATGTCATGACTCTCTTGCAGATACACTTACTTACTTAACCGCACGATTCGCTTCTAGAACTCGTGTTTGGTACGGTGATTTATCTTCAGGGCACTGCGACTTTCTCGGGACGTTCCACATACATTTTCGAGTTCGCGTTGGGCTGGACGTGCGTGGTAGGAGTAGGAGTAGGAGTAGGAGTGATATCCTCAGAGGACTTTATAGCGGTATGGGTTTTGAATGTGCATACTACGGCGGTGGATATCTGATGCCGTGCGTGTCGGAATGCTCGATCCTACATGGCGATATGTACAATCTAATACACCGTTTTGGATCATTCTGCGGGTTGGCGTATGTTCGATGATAGCGTAGCGTAGCGTAGCGTAGCGTAGCATAGCATGGTAGCGACTGACTTGACTCACTTCGCCATGTGAAGCGCAAGCTTAGAATGATATATATGGTGCACGCAGTTATTTTTATTTTTTATCGGATGGTCGGATACTACTTAGTATCTTGTAACGTGCTATGCGCATCTGGATCTACCACTGTCAAAGTAAAGTCCGGGGTTACTCAGAGATAGAATCTTCTGTGCACTCTGCAGGAAAAGTTTAGCATAGATGAGCATCGCAGTAATCTGTTCATTCTCACAACCACGCATACTTTCAAAACGGATAAAATATCTCTTGCCGTTCATTCTCTCTTCATGGGTGATGCATTTCCAGAGCGGACCAATTCGAGTGATATCCGGGTCAAGCGGGATCATGTTGAATGGGAGTCGCCGGATGAGATGAAAAAGATTCAGCTCCTACACGGATGTAGATCACTCTGCGTGGATATCTATGATGATACTCTTGTTATGGGTTAAGGACCACATGTGTGGAAGTCATGTGACCTTTCATACCTACATGTGTAATTAAGGAATGGACGAACGAACGAACGAATAGTGCGGTATGCAGTAGTATCCTGGCAGGTATTTGGGAGAAGTGGATAGGGTGTTCTCTCTCTCTCTCTCTCTCGCAATTTTTTGTTAATTTAGTTCGTCGAATACTTTGGAGAGAGTAGATGGGAAATGAATAGATAAGTTAAATAACATAACATAATGTAACGAACGCAGAGGCTGTGTGCTAAAATTTGGGGATATTTGGAATATGAGTATCATTATTGCGTTATACTCTTGGGGAATTCTTTCTTTCCCATTTATCGACCATCCAATCCATTCCACCAGTTTCCCTCAACACTGCTTACAATGCACATACACTTCGCCCCTCTACCCCCGTCAACGAAAATAAACTACCATCTCCCCTGCCAGCCTCACTCCTACCGCACTAACCAGCTCTGAAATAATCCCCTTTAGACTATCCACATCCCCTACACTATCGCTCTCCCAACTCACCAGCTCATTCGTCTCGTGCACACTCTGGCCAATGCGGATTTTAACATGATCGAGTGGGGATTTTGTTAGAATGTCTGATTTAGAAAGGAGGCCCGGCATGGATGTTTCAAAGATGGGTTTACTATCTGCCTTGTAGAGAGCCGATGAATGTTTATCCGGTGTATTGTTTGAGTCCGAGTTTTGTGTTGAAGATTCAGAGGATTCAGAAGCTGTTTGAGTCTCACTGACATATTTCCTCTCGTCGAATTTCTCCCTCAGATGCTCATCAAAGAGTATCCAATTGTACGTTTCCGGATCTAAAATATATTGAGGATTGTAATCCCCTTTATATCTCATTTTCACACAAGTGTGAATGTAAAACCCTGCATACCAATATTGATATCCCTCTTCTTTTGCTAGTGCAATTTCTCGCATTGCGCCTAATTTTCCAAAGCCGTGAGAATGTACCGATTCATGATACATGAAGTAGACTGCGCTGACGCATTTAGGGAGGAGATCTAAGACTCCTACGGCGATCAACTTTCCATCGAGACGATAACATTGGTGGTAAGAACCTAGATGTTTGGTTTTGCCGTCGATGGTTGTGGTGCTTCGTGGTAAAGGGGAAGAGCAGAGAAAATTTTGGAACCCTCCTTTACTTATCCTATCAGGAGGTTCATGATGAACTATTCGTTGATAATTTTTGAAAATACCGTATTTTTCCTCTGTAAACTCATCTGTTTCCAATGTAACAGTAAAAGCATGTGCTAGTTCTGGTGGTGTCTTGACCTTTTGCGTTTCTCCTTCATGGATTCTTTCCTCGAGATCAAAGTCCGTGTTACGTTTCTTAGCTTGCTCGCGTGATTTGGGATATAATCTTGCTGCTTCTTTTGTATATGTATCTCCAAGGACATATTTATTGAAACGATTTACGACTTGCCGTTGATCTTTTGTCGCGCGAAATTGGTGGGAATCTAGACGGATGGTATATTGTGGACAACATGATTTTCGAAGATCGGGTTTATAGAGAAGGTTACCTGAGCGTCTCCATCCTCGATCGAGAAGTCCTTGGTAAAATTCTGGTTGGAGTGTTTTGGTTCTGGCGTAATACGAATAACCTAAAAGTAAAAACAGATAGATGAGTGACCTCTGCACGTTGTGAAAGCTTGAAGGAAGCTTTTGAGCAACGAATTCAGATATTCAACAATATCAACTATATGAAAGGAAGTAATTTCCTCATCAAAAGAAGCACGTGTGATAGAGACATATGGCATAATGTTGCCAAGAATACAGATGTATAGATAGGTAATGAGAATATGTAACTAACTGCCTGAATCGTTGTGACAATATCCACAACTATTGTTACTGTAGCCTAGAAAACGCATGAATCAAGTCAGCAAATTGACGACAAATTTATCATATTGATTTCTTCTGAAAGATACTGAAATCTGCAGTATCACCTGCGTTTCGTGCTACAATACGAATCCGGTGATGATGATTTAGAATTTCAATGTGAGACCGGGGAAGAGGGACTGTATGATTCCTTTGCAATGATCGTGCTGATTGCGGAATGGTAACACTTGTATGACGATAAGTTTTGAATTTCTGGTTCAGCCGTGTTTCTGGGAACTGAATGAACAGGATGAACAGGATGAAGTGGAGTTGTTGTTAAACCACATGAAATTTAAAGGAGATGGTGATTGTGACCAATAACTACCAAGGTATCTCATCAAATTCCCCGTGATATTTTTGGAATGTATACAATGTAGTACTACTACGCAGCATCTAGGTAGATATGATTAATTTGTATATTTGTACAATATACAGCATGCAGTGCGTGAGACAAATGCCAAAGAAGAAGATGGCATTGGAAGGAAATCTGTCAAGGAAGGAAAGATGATGAGAATCCAAAATGAATTAAGATCGAGCCATTTGCCCACGGGGTCAATTCATTGGCCAACGATGGATACCAGAATGCAAAATGGGGTTTCTTTCTGATTTTCTGGTTCTCCAATAACGAACGTTAGAACTTACCAAGGGGCGAAAGAAGCGAGACTGGGGTTTGCATGACGTGGAAACAGCCCAAGGTGACAAGGCCGATATTGGCTGTGAGATGATGATGATGATGATGATGATGATGATGATAATAATAATATAATAATAT
>PQXK01000478.1:0-10462 GCA_004786245.1 Botrytis hyacinthi | reverse complement strand
TTGTATTCTATCTGAAGAGCTAGCTATGTAGAGAAGTAGTAGGCCTTATATAGACACTACTGAAAGAGCTAGTCTCTTCCGCATTCGCTTAATACCTTTGATACAATAGTTATTGTATTGAAATCATTCCCTTGAAGTGAATTCCCTTGTTTACACATTCGGAACTCTCTTTTATAGCTTCAAATACAATGACTAAAAAAGAAATTCGTAAAATCATTAAAACCCTTCATTTGTTGATTAAAGTCCCTAACCTTTTATCAACAAAATCAATCCCTTCCTCTAATCCCTTTCCATTCACTTTATTGTCTTGATATCAATCTTATTCGTATTAATTAAATCAGTAAGAACTTAGCATAACTTTCCTTTCGTTATTGCATTCATTGGATTAATCGGACCATCAATCTAGATTACTTCAACAATTTCTTTTTACTTATAGAATTAGTATAATACTATGATATCGATCATTAATCTCTTTTTACTGGTTATGCTTAGCTTGGTAAGCAAGTTATATAACGACTTTAAATTAATATACAGAATTAATGAAATCTCCTTACTAAGAATAGTACTAATTATAGAAATGATTACTATATTAATATCAAATCCTTAGACTAATCTGTACAGTTCTAAAGCTAAAATACTGTATATAACTCTCTTGCACTTAATAGATAATTAATAAATAATATTAACATTATTGTATTTATTTATTATAACAATTATATAGCCTATTTGAAATAAGTAATCCTTGTTGTTAGTAAAAGAAGTATTAGCGAAAACAACGATTTTGAGTAAATCCAGATCAAGTAATATATAGTTGAGTCCTTTAGCGGAATTTTCTTTTTATTACTTGATATGCTTATTCAATGCTGTAATATTGTCTTTATTGGGTTGCATTGTTTGTATTGCTATAGATAAATCAAAGGATGCTTCAGGTTGGCATATAGTTGTGATATATACTCCATAGGCTTGCTGTATAATATATTGATCATATATAGAAGTATACTTTCGGACCTTGCTACATATCCCATAAATGTTTATAGATTCTATGGAAACGGGTTGCAGATTGTCATATTACTTTTCTTGATTAAAATAAATGTCATTATTTTGGAGTATAAGGGTAATGTTGTTAAACTTTAATGAATAATTGTGAGTTAGCTCTTTGCGATTTTTAATCATAAAATTAGCTTGTTTGAATTGTTTGTTTTCAGTTCGAAGAAATGTATTGTCTCCAATAATGAGTATATCATTCGTTTGGAGGTCTATAATACTGAATCCAGTACCCTGACTATTAGTATACAGAAGACAGGGGTTATATATAGATTATTGCATTCTAAGTTTCTCATAATAATAAGTATGATATATTTTAAACCAATGGTTTCCTACTTCCAAAATACTGTACAATAGTTTTACTATAAGGAGAATTATATCATTCAGTAGATCTATTTCTTTTGGAATATGTATATAGAAAATTCGATATAGATTCGAAATTGATTGAATATATATTTGAATAATATCTCGAATATATATACCTATCTCGCTTTCTTTTCGAGTAACGTAAGTCATGGCGTAATGCGTCTAATGGCGTAATGCGTCTAATTGTGGGGGACCACCCCATCAAAAAAGCAACAATTCAACAATGGTCCGTCGAAAAAGTTTAAAAGTGCAGGAAATGGAATCTCGACTTGCTGAAGCAGTATTAGGAGTTCAAAATGGAAAGTATAAGTCTTTATATGAAGCTGCAAAAGAACTGGGGCTTTCTAAAGATACTGTGATGTGACGCGTCAAAGGGAGTTCATCGCGTTCTGAAGCACGTTAATCGCAACAGAAACTTTCTGCTGTATAAGAGAATGTACTTCTTAAGTGAATAAAGCAATTGACAATTAGCGGCTATTCACCAGGCTATCAGTTATTAAAAGAATTGGCTGAGGAGTTACGTTCAAAACGGACTTATAATTTGGATTGCCCCTCATTTAACTCCCTTGAACTCCCATCACAACACCTTCTTGGTCATGAATGGGTTCCACGATTTATTAAACGACATCCTCATCTTACAATTGTTATTGGCCGTCGAATTGAATCTGTAAGAATGGATGGTGCAACCAGGGAAACATGTAGTACTTGGTTTAACGCGTATCAAAAAGCGATTCAGGATTATGGAATTGAGAAGAAAGACGAATACAATATGGATGAATCTGGACATTCAATTGGGACAATGGAATCAACCCGAATTATTATCGATTCTATACTTCGTACAAAACATCAAGCACATCCAGGCCGTCAAGAGTGGATTTCAATGGTAGAGTGTATTTGTGCGGATGGATTCATTCTTCCATCACTCGGGATTTTTAAAGGTAAAAACGTCCTTCAAAATTGGATTCCGAAGGAAGTTCTTGGTAGCTGGTTCTTTTCAGCAAATACAAAGGGCTGGACAAGCAATCTTCATGGATTAGAATGGCTAAAATACGTTTTCGAACCTGCAACTCGTGTAAAAGCAAATGGCAAATATCGGCTTCTCATCTGCGATGGCCACGATTCTCATATTAGTGGAAGCTTTATAGCTCACTGTCTTCAAAATCGAATTGTACTTCTTATACTTCCTCCTTATACCTCGTATTTGCTTCAGCCACTTGATGTTGCGGTTTTCGGTCCATTGAAAAAACGGCTCACCGTAGCACTTTCTGATTTGAATCAAGCTCAACTTGTATGAATACAAAAGATTGAATGAATGAAGGTATATATCAAAGCTCGAGCCGATGTATGCTATTATCAAAATATCGAATCGGTATGGCGGGGAGCTGGGTTACATTCATTTAATCCATAGAGAGTGTTCCGTACACTGGGTCGAGAGTTTACCCCCGAAGTCGAAATATCCAAAGAACCAACCCAATTTGATATTTTTAATCAAGTCTTCGTTAATAGCTCACCTCCGGATGTAGCAATCTTACAAACAGCAAATAACCTTTTAAATTCAACAATTGAAAATGATACAACTCTTTTAATCCCGGTTCGTTAATACATTCGAAAATTGACAATTGGGAGTGAGCAACTTCAAGCTCAAAGTATTGTTCACCAATACAATACGAATAATTTACAAGCTATTATAAAGAAACGTACGATACGTAAGAAAGGAAAGAGACTAGTTTTGAAGGGTCATTTTCATATTTCTATGCAAGAATTATGTGATGCAGTAGTGGAAGCCGAAAAAGCTACTAAAGTACAGACAATAAAAAAAGGAAAAGGGAAAGGGAAAGTAATTGAATATGAGACTGAGACTGAAGAGGATATTGGAGAAGAAGTTGAAGATGAATCTGAAAGTGATATTGGAGATTGTATTATAGTTGATTGTTGAGTAATTGAGATTTTAATAGAGTGGTTCCCCGCAATTAGACGCATTACGCCATTAGATGCATTACGCCATGACTTACGTTACTTATAGTCAAAGAAATTAAAATGTGCTGATATAATTGTTGAATCGTTGGTGATTATATTAAAACAATAGTTTTATTAGTATTATTATATACTTGAATAATTAATTGCGATTTGCGGAATTCAGTATTCATTCCTTTGTTTTTAATTTCATCAATAAAGTGTAACTTGAAAATATATATACCAAAAGGAACATCCGTTATTAGTATAACCTTAAATACACTTTTAGCTATTAAATCATCAATCTTCTTTTTCTTGGATTTCTTATACAAGATTGGATCTGAGAGATTAATAATAAAGCAATCGAAATTCTGGATTTGTATATAAGTATAAATCTGAAATATAATTATTTAGGGAAAAGATATCGATATAGGCATTAGTCTGTTCTTGGATAAGTTCGTAAGAGGTTCCTCAGGGTTTGTAGTATATATAATAGCTATTTCAGAAACAGGTAATCTAATTTTATTAGATTTTGACAAAATTACCTTATATTTATTAAAACGATTTGGAATATAATTGTTTTTATTATTAGGGTTAGAAGGATTAATAATTTCCTTAATAGAGTCAGCTTCATTATATGTATAATATAGTTTTATTGATATAAATCGAAATCTTGTGGATCTATAAGATAGATTAAGTATATATATTTCCCTGTTCACATTAAGGAGTAAAAAAGGTCCTTTCCATTTACCTGCTATAATGTTATTGCTTTCTCTCCAGACTAAAATATTACTATTCAATAATAGATCATGAAGTATAGTTATAGAGGAGCCATTGTATATATTCAGAGCTTCTTATACTTGCATAGAGCTATACAGTTTACAAACTTCTATTATAACTTTAGAAACTACTATAGCTTATTATTAAATAATAGGTGTCAAAGGACTATCATTGATTATACAGGGAAATATACCGAAAACAAGCAAAGTGGACACTAAACTATTAGGTCCAGTAGTGTTATTAATAGCTTTTATAGTTATCTGGAGTATAGCTGCCTTGCTAACACCTAATTTATAAACCTCATCGTAAATAATCTTATACACTCTATGTAATAGTATATGAAATCTCTTAATAATATTAATTGAATAGTATGCTTCCATAGGAACTGTTTTTATTTGAATGGATATTGATATAGTATATTATTGGAATTCTTTTCTAATAAAATTAGTGCCAGCATTATAAATAATATATTCCAATGGATTAATATATGTATCGATTTAGCATTTACAGAGCTTGTTCTATGTATACTTCGCGAATATATTGCTCAATCATTAGGTAGTTTGAAAATGTATAGTTTTATTAATAATATATAGAATGAGATTGTTGTTGATATAAAATATATTAACAAGTATTGTATGGTTAAACTCAAAATCCTTATTAGGCAGAGAGAACTTGAATTTACTGGGTAACTTGCCATAAACTTGATAGTGATAGCAAAACTTGATAAGCTGTTTGATTGCCTCAAAATCCTTATTGTATTCAAAATATTTGAGTACCTTATGGAATTTACAAATAGATGAATTACCGAATCATTGATATATATATTATAGTTCGATCTCTATAAGATAGCATTCATTATTATTTATAGAATAATTAACTAGTTCCTGGATATTAATATTTCAGAATAGAAACGCATAGCCGAATTGTCGATATATAGAGTAGATACCTTTGGGTATAATAGTAATATTGTTGAGATTGTTGTATTTAAACTTGAATCTATCTATATTTGCTAAATAGAGTAGAAATGAGATATCAGTTTTTATAATATTCCATTCTATAGTATTGAATAGGAGTTCTATTCAGAAAGAGCTGATAGAAGTAATTGCCTCAATCCTGTATTGGATTATTATCTGACTAGTAGTGATTCGATTGTATTCAATATTCTTGATCTTTTTCTATATCAAATATTAATTATATTCAGCAGTTGATCTTTGAGCTGTTTCTGTATTGATTATAATTCCAAAGAACTCGTTAGCATTATATTGTTTGTTGCTTATAGTGAATACCTCAGCTATTAGTATATAGGCATTTGTAGTATTATTGAGATTAATTACTATTAAAGAACTATTATAAATACTCATTAATATAAAGAATATTCTAGAAATCTCTTTAGAATTATTTATATTAATGAAATACTAATCAATAAAATGATTATCTTTATTATTATTATTATCTAAATTACTATCTTATCCGATATTAATAAAAAACTGATTATATCGTTTTGTAAAGTCTTTTTTATCGAGATTACTATATTTGGTATAATAACTCGCCTTGAGTTGGTCTTTCTCCTTTTATATATACTTATAATACCTATAGCCCTTCTTTTTATAATTAGGAAAGTAATAATTGTTCTTGCCCTAATCGAATAGTATAGAGAAGGGTTGTTTTCCAGTATATTTGTTATAAGATTTTCGAAAAGAGAAGTTTGAAGATCTTGAAGATTCTTTATTATAAAAATATCGATTTGTAAGAAACATCTCAATTAGTATACTTTGTCTTAAAAAAGTCTTTTAATAAAAATCGATAATCTACTTAATCTAATTGATAAGATTCGAAACGCTTGAATGAGGATTGCATATTGCAGAATGGTATTCCGGAATACTATTGTATATAGATAAGACCTTGATATAGTATAATTGAGGATTATATATAGTTATAGGAATAGTATACTAAAGGAAGCATAAATCTATGATTATTGTATTAAATACTTCTTGAAGATCTATATCTGGATTCTTTTCGATATAGGCTTTGAAATGAATATTATTTCATTTAAGAAGTATATTTCGTTGATATTCAGGCCCTTCAAAATTGTTGATTATTATCTTGTACAAGCTTTAATACAAATTAGAGAGATTGTTTAGATTTGCTTGATAATAATCTCTGATTGTATTTAAGAGTATAATCGGAAAGGCTATTATAGTCATCTCAAATGATACAAACACTTTGTAATAGTATTCTCCAAAAATGGAAATCTTCAAATCAAAGGAGTTATCAATATCTTTGTATCTATTGTTATTCTTATAGATTTTCGAAAGATTAATAAGACATTGGCTTTGATTGTATTGATCAGCTTGATTATTTCTGCGATCGGGATTACCAGAATGATTGTGATTCCTATTACTTCTATTACTATTATTACTCCTATCGTTATTGTTATCTTTACCATTACTTCAATCGTTATTATTATCAGATTCATTATCGTTATTATCTGATAATTCTATAAAGGTATTTACTAATGAAATTCTAGATTCAGGTAAGCTTTTATATAGGATATATATATTCCTGAAAGTGATTGGTCCGTTTATAACTTTATTAGATTTTAATAAAGTTAGATAACCAACTAATTCACTATTCAAAGGTTTGTTAGAAGGGTTGATAGAAAGCTCGATTTGAGTTATACCAAGTCCAATAAATAGATTGGCTCATTTTGCAGATATAAATAATTGTGTTTTATTAGTTTGATATTCCAGGAATTATTTTTTAATCTAGTTATAATATTTCTTACACAAGAATATCTCTATGAGAGCTTTTACAATATTCATACTAAAATCAATATATACCTTATAATATTATAGAACCTTATAAAAGTTATAGAGTATCAACTAATTAGTATATCTAATTAACTTTTGTTAAATAATATTGAAATTATATATAACTACTTTTTGAAGAAAATCATTAGTGATTCCTACTCTTAAGTATATAGTATTTCTAAACTGAAAGTAATTATTAGTATAATATAAAGTTATAGATTGAAATATAAATCCTTTATAAAACTATTTGGTTATAAAGAAATCCTTTAGATAAAAATAATCTGGAGCTTTTTTTTTAAATTTTATATCTCTTGGGTTTTCCTTTCCCTTAGCTTTTATTTCTGGAAGTATAGTATTATCAAGATTAGAATAAGGAATATCAATATAAGGATAAGAAGTATTATTATAAGAGTGAGGAGAAGCACTATTTATTTCTTTATAAAGATTATATCTGCTGTTCTGTAGTGAATCAATACTAGCAGTATTATTGTAAGCTTCTGTGATTATAGATATAGATTAATTAGGACTTTTAGAGCTTTGATTAGATTACTTATTGGCTTTTCTGGAGCTCGATTGGGATGTTATAATGTTGATAGTGGGAAAAAAGGAGTAAAAGTAAGGAGAAAGAGTAAGGTTTTTCGAATAATTAATCAAGTAATTTGTGATATTACTAATTAATATTGGTTCGAGAAGGATACGAAAGATGTAGTACCCATGTATTGCAGATCCTAATTGTCTAATTGTATTTTATCTGAAGAGCTAGTTATGTAGAGAAGTAGTAGACCTTATATAGGCACTACTGAAAGAGCTAGTCTCTTCCGTATTCGCTTAATACCTTTGATACAGTAGCCATTGTATTGAAGTCATTCCCTTGAAGTGAATTCCCTTGTTCACACAGTAAAGGAGCTAATATTATTAATATTTGATCCGGAAAAACCAATCATAATCGAAACAGACTCCTCAGATTTTGCTATAAATACAATTCTGAGCTAATCAGATTAGAATGAGGAATACCAATCAATTACATTCTATTCTCGAAAACTATCACTAGCTGAATTGAACTATAAGATATATAATAAAGAATTACTAACATGACTTGACTAGAAGTGGGTCATATCATGATATAGGTTACAAAAATCATATTTTTCTATTTGACCTTGTCCTACATACTACAGGGTAATCTACAATTATCACTAATCCAACTGAACTATCACTATCCTCTTTTTCTTCTATCTCTTCTTCTATTTAATCAATTTGATACTTAGATAGTTTACTACATTATTATTTAAGTAAGAGTATCTGTTCAGCCTTCTTAATGATTTTCAATATTTCTTTAATACTAAATATAAATTCACTTTTTAATTTTATTCTCTTTTTATTTTTTCGTTTCTTTTATATCTCAAATAACTCTTTATATTCTTGAAGTTCCTTTTAAAGAATAGTATTTTCAGTATTTAAGCTTTCAATCTGATAGGTAATTTGTTTTATATATTTCTATATTAAAGAAATAGACAGATTATTAGTAGGTAAAGCTGAATTGAATACCTTATTTACTTATTATAATTCAATATCATTTGGGGAAAAGCTATTAAACAAAGAAAGATCTAGATCTTCTGGATTTACTAGTATATTTAGAGTGAAAGATAATAATAAAAGCAGAGTTGAAAGATTATTTAGAACTTAATAAGAACTAAATGGATTTAAACCTGCTCCTTTCCATCTGCTTTTGATATTTTAATAAATAAGACCTTTTCCTCTTATTTTTTGAAAAAGCTATATTCAATCAGATTGTTATATTCATTGTATTCCTGTTCGAAAATATTAATCAACCTTTTGAGCATAATATCGCTTTATTAATCTATACACTCCAACATCCAATAGCTGAAGTAAATACAAGCAATGAGATAATAGAATCAGAAGATCAATCTCCTTTTCAATATAGAAAGCAATCAAACTTTCTATAATATAATTAGAATAACTATTTATAATCAATAATCAAGGCTGATCTCCTGATATTTTTCGAGATTCTGATTCAAAAACCTTATGTATTCATTCAAAGCTATGATTATTAGAAGTCCATTTATTATTGCTTATTGAGAAATATCAATTTGAAGAAGTATTAGTTGGAATCTATATAGTGTTGGTATTCTGAGTCTTGAAAATGATTATAGGGAGTAAAGAGCCTCTATCTGTATTAATATATTCCAATACAATTATCTACTCTTGTTTTCTTATTGTAATTTTCCAATTCGATTTGAGAGTAGAATTTATAATTATATATATTGATTCTGTTTCTTTAATTGTATATCCTATCTTATTCATATTATATATATTCTTGAGTTTATAATGCCGTTCTTCGATTTATACTTGAAATATTGAATATTATATTGAAATTGTTTCAAATATAGTTTCTTTATGCTTTACAGATTTCAATTTACAAGAATAGATTCCCTTAAATTTAGGATATCGATCTAAGAATTTATAAATCTATTATTAATCTATATAATTTGATTAAAAGAATAAAGAAATAAATAATGACGCGAAAATGACACATTAATTCAGAATTTCTTAAGCCATTTCTTTCAACAATCCAGGAGTTGTAGGGTATCTAGTAGCTATCAATCATAAGATTTATTATACTAGAATCTTCTTTTTTATATTGAAAAGTTTTTGAAAGGATTTATAAGATTGAGAGTATAATTATTATTCAGCCATTCGATTTATTAGGGTTGATTTTAGAATCTTAAAATAAATAGTAATACTTCGAATTAAAGTAAACTGTTTATTTTTTAGACTTTCTATAGTCTTTTGAATATTATCTTTCGATTCATTATAATTTAATAACTTTTAATCCATTGTATATTGAATAAATGCGTAAAATAAAGAAATAAAGAGGTGATTTTGACCCATATCATGATATGACTTACTTCTAGTCAAGTCACGTTAGCAATAATAGATATATTTAGAAAATAGTAAATATACTTAAAAAGATCGAAGTATATAGTATAGGTATATATAGATTATAAGAATTTGATTTACTTTATTATAATAAAGTAATTAAACAGATATGTTAAAAGGAATAGAAGTTACCGATGCTAAGTACATGTAGTAATTAATAATACGGTTACCTAAACGGGCTAGATTAGATAAACTATAGATAGGTATATTAGTCCCCTCATATAATACTATAGGAAAATTAATATATTTATATACGTAACAATATAGTCAATATAGAAGCCTTTTCCACTTAATCTTTTAATAAATTATGAGACCCGGTTAGTACAGCCTCTAAACATAATTAATGCAATCATTATTATAATCCAATTTGTAGAATTGAAGAGTGCGTAGTATTACTCTATAACTAGTATATAATGCTGTGATTACTACTATTATCAATTTGTAGAATTGAAAAAGCATACGGTGCTATTTATAAATAAAAATGTATGTGGTATGATAGAAAGGCATGCGGTACTAACTATATTTATATTATATTTATATTTATAATCTGT
>PQXK01000477.1:0-10589 GCA_004786245.1 Botrytis hyacinthi | reverse complement strand
GGTTGGAACTGACTACTTTTTCTAAACTACACAAAGAAGGACTATAAATACTAGCTACAAGATTGGACCACGTGATCAGCACAAGGTTTCGCTCACATTCCTCCCCACATAGAAGGTTTGATCGTCCCGATCAACACACAACGAAAAGAAAAACCAATCAACGAATGAGAAGGAGAAGAAAAAGAAGTAGAGTAGAGTAGAGGTAAACAAGCTTCAGCCTTGCCCATGCTAAATCCGACGATCAGTAGGTTAATCGAGTTAGTCAGCGTACATAACTTTGCCAAAATTTGGCAAAGTTATGTTGTTGCGGCAATGTGATTAGGGCTACGTGGAAGAGTGGTGACGTGTCCTTTTACTTCTGCGAGTAGGAGTTAGAGGGTCGTGAGTTTTCTTGGATCTCTTCGAACTCTTGGGTACCCTCTCTTCTTGCTCTATTTGTTCCGGCTCCTCTTCTTCTAATGGCGTTGCCATGCGCTTCGATCTTCCACTCCGTGGAGTGCCCGACGGTGCTCCCTGTTCTTGCCCATGGTCGGGATCATCACCACCATCATCGCTGGAAGGAATGGGTTCGATCTCCCCGTCGTCATCAGGCATGAAATACCTATCGTCTTGCTCATCCCCGGGATCGTTTCCAACAGATTCAAAGTAGGATCTATCTCCATAGTTTCTTTCTACGGCTTCGGCATCACCAAATGCCCGTAAGAGAGAAGGCTTGGTAACTTTCGCATAGAGATCGTACCAACTATTGAATTCGTCATTGTCCATTGAGAGGAGCCTAGCAGCTTCTTGGAGAACCGATAAATCATCCCAAGGGAGTTCATCAACAAGAGCTTGTTCAACAGGATTTTGCGCAGTCAAATGACACTCGACTGGAAATCCAGAAATTTCGTATTGGCCGTTATTGGTAACATGCTTGTTGAAGATGGGTTTCAAGTCACGGTGTGCGTCCCTCACTTCCTGGTACTTCATTCCGTTCGCAAGAGTTGGAGCCAAAGAGCCGTCAGGAAGCCTCTTCACTGTAGCATACGGGACGATGGAGACCATGAAAGGCATCTTGTCTTGACCAGATGCGCTAGCTCTGAATGTTACAGGGTTACCTGCAACAACGAGCGCCCAGGTTCGATTGCTTTTTCCCATGAAGTGGTCTGATCTGGTCAGGTGAGTGTACCCTGCATACTTCTTTTTCGAGGTAATGTCTTGAAAGTACCCCTTTTCAAAGAGTTTGTTGAATGCTCCAAAGGTAGACGTAGCAAGATCGCGCCAAGTCGTTTCTTGTTCAGATCCCGGCTTTACTCTTCCATGTCCTACTCCGTATTTCGACTTCCCAGGTGCAGAGTGAACGACATACGCAGTAAGATCATCTGCATACGAGAAATCACTCTTCGTGTACAGTTCTCTCACGTTTCCATGGATGAACGTATGTTCGAATACTTCGTTTGTCTGGACAATGACAGCTGGGAAAGGGATAGAGACGAGTCGGAATTCCTGATCCATGCGCTGCAGAGCAACGTTGCGCCAGAGTTTCAGATCTCGTCTGGAAGCTTGTTGCATGGGGGAGTAGTAACAATGATGGGCGAACCCAAGGCCCATCTTTTCGTAGCGGTTGTGGTGGCAGTACATCCTTATGGACTGGTGGATCAAGGATGTATAGACTTTTCCAGCAAGGTGAAGATATCTGTCAGCAGGACTTGCAGGTTCGTATGCACCAAGCTGGTGGACGTCAGTTAGCTCAACAGCAGGGGTTTGGACGATCCTAGGTGCAGCAGCACTGCGCACGATAGGTTTGAATTTCAAAACTCCGAGGAGTTTCGTCTTTCTCTCATCGCTGGCTACCGTGCTTCCTTTGAACCAATGGAAGTACTTGTCGTGAATGCGGATGTCATCGATTCGATCCCGATGCTTGTGCACAAACTGAAGTCGCTTGAGTAGGACGTTTCGATTGATGCGCGTGGCTTTGAGACCAAGAACGTTAGCAAGCTGGTGGAGGTGATAGCCACAAAGTTCTTCGGGCATCTTCTCAACCAATGTTACCATGGCTAGCCAACCGATTTGCTTAGCAACGTATTTCTCCCTCAGCAGGTGAAACCAGTCTCTCGACTTCAGCGCTTCTTCACCGCACTTGCACGCTTTAGGTTGATTGGCGTCATCATCCTCTTCGTCTTCGTCATCACTTCCTGGCAGGACGCCTTGTCGAGGTACGATTTTGTCCATCAAACAATCCTGGAGCGGTTCGGTGTCTTCGTCCATCACCCGCAATCCGAGTCTTGACCACCTTTGCAGATTCGTGAGAACATCTTCTGAGGGCGGGGGCGGCGGAACTTTCAAAAACTCGATTACTGAATCTCCGACTGGCGGAACGTCTTCAGAGTAGTCTACGCTGGCTTGCCCAAGCATTCCTACCATGTTAAAGCGGAGACCTAGTGCCTGTCGTTGCTCATCATCCCACTCGAAAGCCTTGTCGGGGAGCTTTTTGTCAAGCACTTTGAGAGCGCTTTTGAATTCAGAAGGCATCAAGTGTCGGTTGACTCGAACCCCAGGTTTTGGATCTCCAGAGAGTCTGCGTATGAGTTCCCCGTTGACTAATTCCAACACGTCCTCTGGGCTAGCGATTCTAGCCAGTTTGGAAAGCTCGTTATGGAATTTCGTACCGTAAGACATGATGAGGATAGTAGCAAAAGTGATTCCCTTTTTGGAGTGACCCCAGTACGCGCGGATCTTGTCAATAGCTTTTTGTCGCAATTCACGGGATTTTTCCACTCTCACAAGGACGTCTTCATTGTCGATTTTCATTTGCTTTGTCGAGACGTGAGCTTTAATGTGGAGGTTTTCTCGTAGGATCAGGACCATGGCCATTTCAGTCAAGGTATCTGCTTTCGCCTTTTGAGCCTCTGCCCAGGCATTGAACTCTGTAAACTTGGCATACTGTTGCTCTTCAGGAAGTCTTCGGATAGCTTCGAAAGCATCTAACATGTTAGTGAGCTGAGCATCGCCCACTGTTAATACCGCATTGTGTCGCATGTGTTGTAGCTGCACATCCGAATATTGAATGACTAGATCCATGTCTTCTTCGGGTTGTGCTGGAGCGACGTCTTCATCTGATTGATCTGACATTGTGAAGGATAACTTTGCCAAAAAGTGGCAAAGTTATAGAGGCACTTTAAGCGGATGAAAAAGTGAGTAGTTCTGCCGTCAGTAGGAAGTCTTTGGGTGCAGAAAACAGACGTGATAAGGCAATAAAGGGATGGGAGTAGGGAAAAGAATGAAGTGACACTGGATGATTGATGTTTTTTGAGGAAAGAGAGAATAGTATCTGCATCTTATACAAGTTCTTTATCCTTTCGAATCTCTTTCTTTGGGTTGTAAACGAGAGATGAGATGTTAACAAGGAAAGAACCCCGGAAGAAGAAAAAAGAATTTTTAATTTTCCACACAAAGATAAGTGCAAACACCCTTCCCCACCAAAGAAATTTGACAGGCAGTTATTCTCCGTATCGTACAGGGAGAAACGCTGCTCTTGTTGATGGGCTGATAGCTGGAATCTCCACAACCATGCGATTGGCATCTTTTGAAGTCGTATTTGGGGATCCCAGCATTTCGTTTGTTTGTATATGATCAATCATTGCTTCCGTGTTTTCAAAACGTTGTCCTACACGATCAGATCTTCGTGGTTCTAACAAGGCTTCCAACGGATCTTCGTATTCTGATTGATCATCATCCCCATCGATTTTATTATCCGAGACAGGCAAGTATTCCCCTTCCCTTTTTACAAACTTCTTGAGGCGGGAACCCGAGTAGGTTCCGTCAATGGAAGTTCCATCCATCTCTTCCAAGGTGTAAACGCCTTTTTCTGGATTGGCAGTTGTTACCCGGTACGGACCAAGCCATCGGTATGCAAGCTTCCTTTCGCGCGACATATCAATTTTTGATTGTGGGTCGTATTGAAGTACGATATCTCCAGGATTGATATTTTTGTTTGTCGCGTTGTTATCCTTGTCAAAACGCGCTTTCCCGTCCAGGCGGTAGCGTTTTTTGCGAAGTGCAGCTTCCTCCATATCGATATCGCGTGTTTCTAGTTGGCGGAGACGCAATGCTAACAGTTCCGCTCGGGTTGTTACAGATTCCCAATCAAGGATCCTCCAGGTACAGAATCTTGTTTCTATAGGTAGCACCGGATGGCGTCCATAGATCACATAAAATGGGGTAAGGTTGGTTGGTCGGTGCGTTGTAACCCTGTCAGCAAACAATATTGCATCGAGATGTCTCAGCCAACCTCCTTTCCCATTCATCACTTTGGATAATCCATCAGCAATAGGTCTGTGACCTCGTTCAACTTGGCCGTTTGCTTTAGAGTTGTATGCGGAAATTTGTACGCGCTGAACCCCATACTTTTTCAAGAAATACGCCACGTGTGCTTTGTTCTCCGGGCCACCATCTACCGAAATTTTACCGAAAACTGAATGACGACAAACAACACTCCAAATGAAAGCGGCTACTGCTTGTGAGGTAGCATTCCGAAGCGCTTTTCCTTCTACCCAACCTGACAGATCGTCTCTGAGAAGTACGAGATATTTGTAACCATTATCTGAAGGCATATACATGATATCCAGGCCGCATTTCTGCCAGCAAGTGCTTACCCATGTTGGGTGTAGAGGTTCTTCTTGAAGGTTTGACCGTCGGAGTTGACAGTTTGGACAAGAATTTACGAATTTCTTGACAGTATCGTACATCCCTGTCCAATAATACAGTCGGGATACCTTGTCAAAAGTACTTTCTACACCTTTATGGCCGTATGCCTCATGTAGGTTGCCGACGAGAGTGACTTGCTCCTTCTGATCGTCGATCACCTTTCTTGGAGGTAGATTTTTCGTGCCGATTTTGAAGAGGCAGCCGTCGCGTATGCAAAAGCCGAGAGCTCTTTTCTTGAAGTTTCTGAAGATTTCTCTTGTCATGCCTTCGGGCTTTTGTAGAGTTGTTAGGTACCTGGCTATCTCTTGGCTCTTTTCACTGTACGTTAGCTCCAATACATAACTTTGCTCAATTTTAGCAAAGTTATGTGGGACGAGGATATCTTGTATATTGTTGAGCTGGTCAACAATCCATTCGTCAATATCATCTTCCCGAGCTTTTTCTTGTCGAAGTTCGGTCAGGGTACTTGGTCTTCGGGACAGTCCATCAGCTGCAGTGTGAGTTGTTCCTTTCACATGTCGGACTTCAAAGTCAAAAAGTCGGATCCACGCAATCCATCTCGTCACCAAGGCTCCTGGGAGATCCGTGGCTGCTCTGTTCAATTGGGCAACAAGGACTTTGGCATCAGTTTCGAGGATGAAATGAACTCCGTATAGGTCGTATCTACATTTTCGAAGAGCTTTGAGCACTCCTCTACATTCTCTTTTTGTAGCATCGTAGTTCTTTTCAGCATCGTTCCATAAGCCACTTTCAAACCTAGCTACCGTGCGCTTGTCGTTGAGTTCTTGACCTAGAGTAGCACCCCAGCCGTCAAGGCTAGCATCTACTCCTAGAATTATCAATCCAACTATGAGCGGATCTCCGTAGTTGAGAGGCATTAAAGCAGGTGGTTTGGTTAATTCAGCTTTTAACAAGTTCATAGCCCTTGTTTGTTCCCTTGTCCAGACGAATTCCCAATCTTTCTTCAACAGACGGTACAATGGTTCAGCTTTTTGCGCGAACTTTTCAATCCAAATGCGATAGTACACACACACTCCTAGAAACATTCGGATTTCTGTAGCATCTTTGGGTTCAGGCCAGTCTATGATCCGAGCGATCTTTGCTTGTTGTGGCGTTCGCCCTTCAGATCCAACTACATAGCCCACAATTTCCATACCATCGTAGCACCACTTGGATTTCGCTCCAATTGAACATCCTGCCCTCTCTATCCGTTCCAAGGTTTTGTCGATCCCTTGAATGTGTACGAGGATAAATTTCCGTACTCCAGGAGTTACTTCTTCATTATCGAAATCAGTCTTAGGTCCTTTTATTCCTATATCATCTAAGAATGGCATAGCCGTTTCAGGAACAAGATCGCCTAAGATTTTCATGATAATTCTGCAAAATTGGGCGACAGAATTGGTAGCTCCTTGAGGCAAGGTCGTATATCGTAACAATCCGAGAGGAGTTTGAAACGCAGTCATGTCACGACTTTCCATAGCTAGTGGAATCTGATCGTAACCTGAAAAGAAATCAATTAAGGATGCAACGCGGCATCCAGCGAAGTTTTCAGCGAAAGTGTCTGCATCAGGAGGTAAGTTTGCATCTCTAATTGAATGCTTGTTGAGTTCTACAACTGCATTTATGAGACGATAAGCACCAGGAGTCTTCTTCTTTACCAAGAACCACGGATTTCTGTACGGACCATCCGCATATTCAAGAACTCCTTGGTCCATTCTCTCTCGAAGCATTTTCGAAACAGTCTCCACCAAGGCTTTTGGGACAGGAAATCCAGGGGTTTGCCATGCCTTGTGAGGAACGGTTCGGATTTTCTGTGGAGGTGCTACTTCTTCCTGTACACGGCCAGCATGAGTCCAATCGAATGCAAGAGCCCCTTCTCTATTCAGTAAGCAGGCGGACAAAAGTTCTTGCTCTTGAGCGGACAGTATGTCTCCGAAATCTATCTCCTTCCATCTGTCTGGAGTTAAGCGGTACCCTTCAGGTTGTGTATTGAATCGTGGAATAAGGTACTCTTTCCACTTTCCCGATGGTTGCAGGTAAGGGTTTCTCTTCTTGTGCCTTTCCAGCCAATCTCTCCTTCCTCCAGGTCCTTCGCCTGTTAAGTTCCCAGGTTGACTCGAAGGAAGCACTTTGGTTGCTTTATTCTTGTATAAAGTGTTGACATGGGACAAAAGATAACTTTGCCAAAATTCGGCAAAGTTATTATCTGATGAGGAGCTATCAATTGTTCTGACACACTGTCCTCTGGGTGCATCAGACTCTAGTTTCCCATGGTTGATGCACGAAAGGGTACAGAAGTCTTTTGCCCAGCGCACCAAACACTGGCCTGGTTTTCTCTGTCGTCATCCACTACCGTGATGTATTGGGAACCATTCTTGTACGCGAAGGTTACCTCTCCCGCAATAAGCCATGGCATTCCCAGTAATAAGTCATTACGCGCATTTTCCATCACGAATAAACTGACGACATTTGACACGCCACCAAGAGAAACTCGAACATCCTTGCAAAGTCCTCTAATGCTTGTCTCAAGAGGACTGATGCCAACGACAGTGACATGAACAGGGCTTATCGGCAAGTTGAATTTCATGGCCAGATCGGCATCAATCAAGTTAATTGTCGATCCGGAATCAGGAATTGCTTTGATAGGAATATTACCGTTAAGGGACACCCTAATGTAAGGAAGATCTTCTCTATCATCCTCTGAAGGAATGTTTATAGAGTTATAGACTTTTTCTGAAGGAAAGGCTTCCACAGCACCAACATGTTCTAGAGGTTTGAAAGGAGTGGGGAGATTATTGATCAACTTCATCGTGTAGCTGTCGAGAGTTGATGGTCTTGTTGGATCATCCACTTTCATAGTCCACCTCTTCCATATGCTGGGGCATTCTTTGATAATAAAGCCTATAGTAACCGGGATCTCTGTAGAAAGGATTTCTCGATCAATCTCTTCTACCGTTCCATGCTTGTTAGTTGTCACTTGAGGAACCATTCGTCGTCTTGGTTTCTTGGTCTTGTCTAGTACTTTTTCAATCACAACTTCCATAACCGGATCCTCAGAATCATACGGGCGAGTATCCATCGGATCAACTTGTGGCGGTTCTTGCGATGATACATCGATTAGAGGTTGTTGACTGAACCTAAGAACTTTGTCTGCTAATGAGGGGGTCGTTTTTGAAGAAGTACTTGGATATGACTTAGTTACCTTGTCTAAGTTCTTGTGCGATGGTCTTCCGCGCCTTCTTTGCGCCTCCTCCGTAGCATTGATATACTCCTGGACAGTATATGTTCTTCCGTCCACAACAGTATTGATAGGTTCTCCCTTGATATCCACGAAGTGCATCATCTCTTTATCCTCTTCAGGCTTCATCCAGCCGTTTTGAAGAGCTCGGAGCCTGATGAGTTTAACTAAGCTAGGTCCACTCCTACTGTCGTGTAGGACCGGCACTGGGTGATCAGGACTGTTCGCTGGTCCCCATATCAAGGTTCCTAATCTGTCATAATGCACAAACCCTCTGTCGATATACTCAATGAAGATCGGGCATTCTCTCTTTAGGGAATGATCGTTTCCCCCGGGCCACTCGTTGTTGCAACCATAACATACCTTCTTATAGGCCGCATACGCAGCTTCCATGATCTCAATATCAGTGATAGTATTGACAGCAGCTGGAGGAGAAGTGACCTGTATTGGTTCCCGGATTGCAATTTGAGGGACCTCTACTGCACTGGGGTCGAAAAGGACTTTTCGTGGATCACCCCTGCCTTCAGTCTTAGGGATTGCTTGAAACTGCTCCCTTACGAAGAATGTGAACTGCTCTAAGGCTTTCGTGATTTTATCAATATCATCCTCCTTCTGAACCACTGGAGTTTTTGCTTTTTCACGAGTTCTCTTTAGAGGAGTGGCGGATTCCAGCAATTCGTCGAAGTTGGAATCTTCACTATCACTTGAGTTGAGGAGAGCGTATTGTGATTCATTTTCGGCATAATGAACCATCCAGTTGAAAACCTTGTCCCACTCAACTGTGCTCGGTCGTTTCATGTCGCACTTGACTTGGGTCATACATCTTCGAGAGACCTTATGAGGCAAGCTTTTGAGGAATAATTCAGTAACTTCACTCTTTGTTGAGGCCTTATCTTTGACAAGTCGTTGTGCAATTTGGTTGTATTGTCGTGTGAAGCGACCAAGATCGTCATACTCCTTACCTCCCTCTTTTTTGTACTTCTTGGCAAATTTTCGCAAGTAATCACGAGAGTACATCTTTTGAAGAACATCATTGTTCAGATATTCTTTGAGAAAAGCTGGTTTGAAACGTTTCTCCCAGTTCCATCCTTCTGCTTGCCACTCCTTCATAGCTTTAACCTCTTCTCGAAGAGTGCGATCCATTTGCAAAGGTATACGCATTCGGAAATCTTCATCTGGAACCCGATAGTTCCTTTGAAGTTGTTCCATTCCCTCGCACCATTCCGTAGCGTTGGATCCTTTGAACCACGGCATGCCGGCTGTTTCTGGAGGAGGAACTGGCGGAGCGAGAACCTTTGAGAAGTAGTCCAAGAAGGCAGCTAGCTGTTGAGCACTGAGGTTACCCTCCAACTGACTTGGATTGAAGTTTTTGTCAGGTCTTTTACCATCGCTCGCCTTTCGGTCGGACGGGAAGGTAATGTTTGCCTGGAGAGTGTCCTTCTCTTGATCGTCCACACCGGAAGTGTCAGGGCCAATCGAGGAGCTGGAAGACTCGGAGTCTGCTGTCGGGTGATTGTCCTGGAACTGGATTCCAAGGTTGGAATCCGAAGCTGACATGATAATTATTCGATTGTTGTATTGTGTAAAACTGTCTCGTTTGATTTCGTTGAGGTAGTTGAAGAGTTGTATAGATATCACTTTTGATGTAGTATAAATACAAAAGCAGTTGTTACCCCCTTCTTTACCCCTTCCTGATAACTTTGCCAAAATTTGGCAAAGTTACCTTTCTTTCCGAACTAGCATAACTTCGAGTTTTCCTTGTAAGGTAAACGCAAAGGTATGGGTTGGCGTCTTGTCATGGGGAGTTTGACTTCCGGGTTTCCCTCGGAAATACATCTGGACATTTTGACTTCGAGACAGAAAGCTTATTTCCGCAAGTGATCTTTCTCAATCAGATGAAACAGCACCCCACCTCTGACCTAAATGTGGACATTTTGAGTTTCTTGAACCGGTCAAATCCCACCTAGGTATGAATAATGCCGAGGTAGTCCTGAAAGTTTCAAGAGAACTCATTCTTCACCGCAATTGAGGACAGGGGTGAATGCTACCCAACGATTACTAAATCCACTTCACGAGAGAAAAACTTCTTTCCCTAGGTCAAATTGATTGTTCAGGTTTCCGCGAGTACCGCGATGGGCAGGCTCCCACGATCTGTTCTTGTAACCCTCTCTCAGAGATGAGGTATAATCCAATTAAGGACAATACTACTCTTGATTTAGGTTCGTACAAGGCCACAGATCGATTTGAGGGTGGGTTTTTTGAATTTCCCCCCTCTCACTCCGTCATCGGACTAACGTTCCTCAACTCCACTGCAATACTTGGTAGTTCCTCTTTTCCCCATTTCCAATCGACTTCTTTAACTCAGTGACTTTCTGCTTTTGAAGCAATTCAAGAGTTCAGGTTCGCACAAAGCTTTTCTGACCTTTTGACGTTCTTTTCCGAAGGTGGTAGGGTCATAAAGTAATCCTTCGCATATACCACAGAAGAGTCACTGTAACGTAGCGCCTCCGGCGGAGGAGAGGAGGGCGAGGCTCTACATAGCATCTCACAAAGCGTACTGAAGTGGTGGGTTGGAACTGACTACTTTTTCTAAACTACACAAAGAAGGACTATAAATACTAGCTACAAGATTGGACCACGTGATCAGCACAAGGTTTCGCTCACA